>JAJJMC010031210.1:4806019-4872347 GCA_023531435.1 Papaver californicum | reverse complement strand
CTTCGTTAATCGTTTTACACGTGTCGCCCTTCTTTTATTTCCCAACACTGATGATGATAATAACGGTGGTGTGAATGGATTGTTAACATTGATAATTACTATCATTTTATCAGTAATGAGAAATATAGAAAGAGAATTAATTGATGATGATTGTTGTTGTAGTGATGGTGCAGATTGTAAAGAACTACCACCACTAACACCACCATCAACATGACAGATTTTTTTGTAAAGAAGAATCATAATATGCTTCATCACCACCGGTATTTGATGATTGTATACTTCCAAAAATAAAAATTTGATTGAAAATAATTTCTCTCACTCACTACTTTAAAAATAAATGATTTGATAAGAAGATGAAGAAGGTCTTTAAAAAAACCTGGTAAAGGAGATGAAGAATGAGAAATAGTTACAGAGGAATGGAAGTCTTTTTTCACGAAATGGAAATGAAAAAGAGAGAGAAGGTGAAGTTTGAGAGAGAAAAACCAGAGGAAAAATATAACGTGTTGTATAAGTGTTTTGTCTTCAGGTACAACTCAGCTTGCCACATCATTTAGAGTGCAGAATAGAATAGAGCACAATAAAGAGAGGTTTATATCAAAATCATGATTTATTCCAATAATACTAAACTAAAATTGTATGTTAAAATTTGATGTGCGGATGTCTAGACTAGGTACCTAAGAGCAACTGCAGTGGACGATCAGACCAAAGAGTAAACACCAGAAATGGTCTTTGGTCCGATTTTGTGAGACGCAACGGACGACTAAATGTAGTATATGGTCCAAAAATTAAACAGTATCCGATCATGTTTAGTCAAGAAAATGGTCCAAAACAGAGTCTGACGCTCATGTAAGACAGCGTTTTCCCAAAACGCCATTGTACGAGGACGTTTATAAACACAAACGTCATTTCTGAAAGACGTTTATCAAAACGTTTCTAAAGAACAACGTTTATGAAACGTTGTATTAAAAGAGCGTTTCTGAATTGAAACGTTGTATTAAAAGAGCGTTTTTGAAACGTTGTTTTGAAACGTTGTATTAAAACGACGTTTCTGAAACGTTGTATTAAACGTTTATTAAGAACAGCGTTTTTGAAACGTTGTATTAAAACAGCGTTTTCAAAATTAACGGTCCTCTACACCAACGTTTAGGCTTTCAAACGTTGTTATATGTGGGCGTTTTTTTTTTGAAATGCTGTTTTAGAAGAGCGTTTGAGTTTTGACGCTATTTACTAGGACGTTTTTCTATGTTTTATATCAAAACGCTTCAGTACAGTAACGTTTGACGTTTGAGTACATAACGCTTCATTACATGAGCGTATGTTTAAAACGCTAATCTAAATGAACGTCAAAAACATAACGTTTGTCTAGTTAAACGTCTGTGTAATATACGTCACTTTAATATAGCGTTTGATAATTAACGCTTATTTACAACAGCGTAATATCATATTTAGTCATGTTTTCGTTGCGTTTTTTTTTTTAAACGACCAAACAGATTTGGTCTTTGATCGATGGTCTGGTCCAACCGCTGCAGTTGCTCTAATAAGATCTCATTTCATGCTGCTATAAACTTACATCGTAAAAATTAAATTTTATTTTATTTTTAACCGGCGGAACTAACCAAAAGGGTACATGTATAATTTCTAGTACTTGGGAGGAAAACAAAGAAAAAATGTAGATGGAGAATACGTGGAATGCACTTGTGTTTACCCAAAAACAGAAGTGTCATTGATCCACGCTGTACATGTGAACGATGATGTGGCCACATGCTTTTTAATGATTACTCATGTGCAAATTGTATCATAATGTAGACACTACACCACACCACTTTCAAAATTCAAACCCTACTGCTCTCCATTTTGTCTACTGCTAATTTGTCTCCATTGCCTGGATGGATGGAGAGTCTATGTACAATCTAATTAGAGAATCCTTTGTTGCCGAAGGTCAAGAACAATGATATTCGAAAAATTCCAAAACTTAGATAACGCGTAAGATTATTGTTACTGTTTTTTATCTTCCTCCGACCTTTCTAGCTCCTAGAAGAAAGGGAAGAATAGAAAATGAGATACTCAACTCAAGCAAAAAACTAAAACCAACTAAGGCCCCTATGCATCCCAATCTGATGATTTCAGTAATTTCATTAAATGTGTGTGAGTGTTGAATTTGCAACAATCATAGCGAGAGCAAGTGGAGAAACAGACCAAGTGTTTGATCGATAGGGTTCCCTATAAAACTAGTTAGCTGCAGCAGGAAAAGATGAAAATAACATTAGACACGTAATAAGTGATCACTAGCTGAGCTCTGCTAGTGAAAAGTGGAAACATAAGAAATTTAAGAAGTGGACAGCAGCGGATAAAGAGTTATTGTTTTGTTTTTTTGTTTCTCTTTTTACACTTGTATTCAGTTTGTCATGTGCAAAATTCAAATCTAACTTTTGGACATACAAGTTGCATGTAGAATTGCAGTAGTACTTACTAATCGATAGTATTAGACCATACACATAAAATAGGATAAGAACGCCACCTATATTCCTATATGCTTGGTCTCTAACCACCTAAATCTAATCTCCTATTCTAGTACATATAATTTTCAGTTTGTTTTAGGACTGCAAAATTTTCAGTTCCATTAATCAGTTTGATAATTGTGTCTTCACCAATAACCAGGGATGGACCCTGGTGTCTGGGAAAAAAAATTGGCCCGGGTTAAAGGCTTGACCAAACCTAAAATTTCTGTAATTTTTCTTAGGCTTATATACTTAAGTCCAGGTTAGCCACCTTATAGGTCCAGCTGAAGTTGGACATTCTAGATCCTTTCATCTTATATAAGATGGTAATATCATGCGATGAATTCGGAATTCATCGACATCCTAATTTGCCAATTTTAAAAACTAAATAACCGTAATGATGTTATTTTTGAAATGCTCATTTTCACAAAACTATATTTTTGGATTAATGATACATTCATTTTACACCTTTACATTGTCCACGACTCAATAAGAAAGGAAATGCTAAGGAGACTCCTTATAGCCGGGTGGATTTTCATCTCCTTCCTTTGAGAAGGATGAGCGGTGGGTTCGACTTTCACCCTTTCTTTAAGACTTAGTCTTATCATCCTCCAAGATTCAAAATTCATGGTTGGACACGTTATATTGAATCAACATTCCATTTTTATCGTGATTCCAAATTGAATCAAGGAAGCGTTTAATGGTTTGGTGTTGGGATATTGGAGCGTTGGATTTTAAAGTTTTAAAAAAGATCTAATGGATGAGATTCAAAGCGCCAAATGGTTTGGCACAAAGAAACCTAATTGTTAGATATTAAATTCTAACATAAAATCTGATGACTAAGATTTAAAGCGCCAAATGTTTTGGCACAAAAAAACATAACCATTAGATTTTAAATTCTAACATAAAATCTGATGGCTAAGATTTAAAACGTCAAATGGTTTGGCACAAAAAGTAAATTCTCTTGCACCAAACCATTTGGCGCCACATAGTTGATTCCGGATTATATCCAAGCAACCTCTTGAATACAATCTGGAATTATGACTTATGACAACACTTTTTTCCTTGAATCCTGAATTTTACTACTCCATAAAACTAAGCCTAAGAGGGAAATTTCATCGTCGTAACTTGTAATACAGTAATATATTACTCCCTTCCGTTCAAATTTTATAGGCGGAAAATCCAAATATTTTAGGTTAAGAAAATCTAAGTTTTATAAAAAATTGTTTTCTTTCTTGTTTTGTCCTTTGTTACATTCTCAATACTAGAATATTAAATTAATTATGATCATAAATATGGATATGGAAAAAAATCATCTAAAAATTAGAGTTTCGCCTATCTAATTGGACAAATGAAAATCTCTTATCTCCCTTATAATTAAAATAAAATAAAATTTGCCGACCAATAAAAGTGGTTCATAAATTTGAGGATCTTATTGGGATGAAATTATATCTGGGGATAGATCACAGATTAAGATCTAGCTAATTGAAATCTCGAAAATTTGGAAACCAAAACCTTTGTTAAATGGTTGTTAAGAAAATTAGTGGTTAATCATCATTCTAACTTGTCTTAGTACCGTATAATTAATACTGCCATGGGTTGTGCAAACCATTCTACATGGCACTGGCAGGGAGGAATAATGGATTCTGCAAATGATGCATATTATTAAATGATCATGGATGATGGATCGGCATTACAGTATATGAGCTGCACGACCTATCTTGCAAGCTGTCTGTTTAAATTCGCTGGCGAAAAGCCTCTTAACGCGTACAGTACATCGTATTCATCAGTAGTATTACATTACCTTGTGGTCCATGAATGAAGAACAAAAGATTTATTATTGTCATTTAGTCCTTAGCTTCCCAACTTTGCAGTAGTTTTCATCAATTATTCACAACACCTATTGATGAGGATGACGAAGACAACAAAAACGATAGTATTATCAGAGATGAGGCATGGCTTTCATTAACATTTGTACGCGCACGGCCGTGTAAAGCGACATTTAGCTTTAGATGATGGCTCAGTACCTCCCACAACATTGTGGATTGATTGGTGCCACCGACTAGCTAGTACTTGTATCTTATATGCAGCAGCAACAACAACACAAACTACTGCCTCGCATACAAAAAGGGGCGAGGGTAGTAGTAATGGCTCTAGCTGGTCAGGGACTTAAAGACAGTACCCACTGTTTTATTACCTCTCTCACTGTTACTTTTGGAATAGTATCTATGCCATTGCTTATGACTTCAACAAAATGTGCTCACTGTAGTTTCCGCTCTTAGAAACAGTTTAAGCCATGTACATGATCATTTTGGGCGTAGATTCACGTGTGATACAAGTGCAGAGAAGATACGTCGAGATAGATTTGTGTTCAAAATTAGACATTTAATTGCTAACTGCATAAGTAGCTGGTACGTACTACTACATCTGCAAAACCACGATCCACCATTATGAATCAATCCAATAACTATAACAATACATCCATTAAATTCCCTCTCATTCATGCAAAGAACCGCGAACTCAACTATTGAAAAAACCCCAGAATAAATCTAACATGTGCGCGTGTGGATGGGTGGGTGGTGGGATGAGCTAGTACTTACTTAATGATGCCCCATGTGAAAACACTTATTGTTTGTAGATCCTTCGGTTTTTTCACATGGTGAATCTGAGAAACAAATCTTTCCATATTACTATCCCATCTTCAATCCCCATATAATGGATTTTGTTTTGGATTCATGCCTGTGGAATCAGCTAGCATTTTCTACGCTTTTAACGTTTCGAGAAAAAGTGGACCCTTCGCCACTAAGGAATTGCCATCGGATGGACTTACGTGTTAAAATGAATAATCCCGATTATACATCATATAAAAGTTGATATTTTGTAAGTAAATTAGAAAAAGAAAAAAAAAACATTTTTAAAATACAAAACAATTATTAATAAAAATCCAAGATTAAGATGATTTTAATATAGGAAATTAGATAATATAAGAAAATATACCGTTAAAATACGTTACTGGGAAATCTAACGAGAAAGAAAAATCACCAACAAATACAAATATGAATAAGAACCAAATAAACCAAGGACAAGGAGTAATGATTTTTCGTGGAATTATATTCTAACTATTTTGTTTGTTTTTCTTCATGCTTTTAAAATAGAATTGATTTGTTCAAAAAATTTAAAACCAATGATGGAGATTCCGTCATCATAAACTTCATTACTAAATATTAGGTCGTCGGATAAATCAAAAATGAATAATCTAATGAAGATTCTGTCGTAAGAGATTACAAAGACGAAGGTTCCCTTGTTGTAGAGCATCGCTAGTGATCTTAAAACCCAATAAAATAACCAAGAACGACCGTTAAAATCGAGATAAACTCCTAAAAAAAAAGAAGATAAAACCATCGTAATGTGTAGACATTTTATCAAATGGTAAGCATAATACATAATAAAACTAACCTAAAACAACAGTGAAGGTTGAAGAAATCTGCTCAGAACCAACCCTAAATAAACCAAGACCGAGCAGTGAAGGTTCCCCTAAGGTTTTTTTCTCCGGTCAAAGAGTGAGAGATGAGAGAAGTATTTGGGTTCAAGTAAATTAAATTTTATCAAAAACAGCTTAAAAACTGAGTTTACCTTAAAACAAAATATGTATTTTATTGTTTGTTTTTTTTTTGATGGAAAGTAGAGTTATTTTTTGACATATCAATAAATTTACCTTAATACATGAATTACTAATTTTAAATATTAAAATCGAACTATTGAGCTAACCTAACTATTTTAATAAAAATCTCAATTAACATGAAAGCAGATGCCTCCTCAGTATAATCATCGAGAATTTGTATCCACGATCCGAAAATTAAAACTCGCGTATATTCTAATTTACTGAACAGATATCAAAATTTGTTGATATTTTTGCTACCACACTTACATTTCAAGAAACAAAATATGTCACAACTCACATCTAACTAGTGTAACCAAAACACATACATGATAAGGTTAGTTGAAGATTAGATTATATTAGATTAATTAATTAATTAATTAATACTTTAGCTAAAACACTTTACTTCCCCCTCACATGAATGGATGCTAATAACTCTACTTTAAAGAAGCAACTAAACTTAAAAAAAGCTTCTTCTTCCCATTAATTAATTAAGCTAAATCACTACTTTAATAGAAAAGAGTACAGATCATAAACCCACTTAACAATACTAAAAAATAGAATTAGTGTGGGCCCCACCATGTGGTACTGATTCCTCTTCTGGTCCCACAGCCACTCTCCTCGAACCTATCTATGGCTTATATGCCCCACCCCACTAGCCCTATCTGATTCAGAACCCTTGGATTGGACAAAGCAAAACAATCTTTTATGGATCCAAAAAGACAGCTCAGATCATTAATCTAGTGGTTGGTATATCACCAATCACTCACTCTATTGTGGTCTCTACTATAAAATATTTGTTCCATAGCCCCACTGATTGAATTGCCAAACATTTGACGAATTTGAGAATTCTGATCCCCTTGTTCCAGTACCTGAGATTCTATGCACCATGGATAGACACAAAAAACTAAACTCTACTGCTAACAAAGAGATTATGTGTTTAGCTAGCTAAACTCATATATAAACAGGTTTTTGGCGCTTTTAGAACTTTATCAGTTGTTTTCAGGTAACACAAGAGCGGAGACAAATAGATTAACAAAAAGAAAAAAAAAAGTATACAATAAGTACATTGGGATTAAAATTTTCAATTAAAAAATTTAACAAGAAAAAAAATAAAAAAAAGGAAAAAAGAAAAACTAAAGAGGAGGAGGGTTGCCAAGAACAACACCTGGTATGACATCAAAAGATTCGGAGCCAGCTAGACTAATCGTCGGGTGTTGGTGGTAGACCTGATTGTCGTTGTTATTGGTGGTGGTGGTGGTGGCTGAGGAGGAGGAGGAGGAGGAGGTGGAGGTGGTGGAGCCTAGTCCAGATAAAAGCTCAGCTAAAGCAGTCATAGCTTTAACTTGCATTTCCATAGCAGCAATATAATCAGTAGCTTCTTCGAGTAAATCCGGGAATGATACTTTTCTACAACCTGGTACTAACCGTCCAAGAACCCGAACTTTTTTCTGTAAAACCGGCACTTTAGTATTAACCTTCACCGGTTTCTTCTTTGAATTCTCATTAACATTTATTAATCTAGGTTTATTAATCTTCTTTAGTTTCAATTTAATCCGGCCTGTAAGTATAGCTCGGCTCCATCTTGTTTTTCCTTTTGCTTCAAATGCTAAAGCTCGATCAGCCGCTTCACGTACAGCTCGGCTTCCCCGAGGCAGAGACGAAGATGATGGAGAAGAATAAGAAGAAGAACAAGAAGAAGAAGAAGTGTTACGGACACGGTGAAGAGCTTCGAGAAGTTTAGTTGAGTAGATCCGTTGTTTTGATTCTGATTTCCATTTGTTTGTTTGGATTAATTGTTTCTGATTATATAGAGAAGAGGACGATGATGATGAATTAAGGTTTTTCCTTTTTCGTTTCTTTCTTGATGATTCTGGTGATGATGAATTTGTTGTTGAATCTAAATTCATAATCACCGATGAAGATGTCATGTCAGAAACTTTTTTGAATCTTCCTGTAAAATCAAGAATGAATATCTATGAATCAAAAATTCGGAATCGAAATCGAGATCGTCTCCGATATGAATAGGAATGGAATTGGAAGAAAAAAGATTGGGTCTTTACCTGGTATGGAGGAGAATAAGAGTGAGAGTGACTACTAGATGGAGAGATTTGAGATCGAGGATACAGAGGGATTTTGGGGGAGAGAGAGATAGGAAGGGAATGGGGAAAGTTTTATTGAGAGAGAGGAGAGAAATGGTTGGAGGGAAGTCGGAGGGTCCGAAGCTTTAAAGCAGTAACACGACACCACGTGTGTGTGAGAGACAAGAGTATTTCGTACACACACCGGCCCAGGTATTGTTTTCTAATTCATTTTTATTTTCCCTATTATTGTTATTGACGTTTTTACCTCATTTTCTTGTGTAAATTGGTTTTGGAGTTAAAATGAAAAATTGATACAATCTGTTTTCAGATCCATTTTAGACCATCCATCACACTGGTATAGGGTAAGACCTAAAATGGTTCGTGTTTGTCATTTAGGTTTAACACAGGAGTGTTTGTAATGATACGGAGTTTCAATTACTTTCAAACCATACTCATTAGCAGATTGAGCCTAGTTATAATGTAAGCAGGAATCTGAAAGGAACTCAATCTGAAGATCGGGTCCGAGCACTATATCCTTTCTCGTAAGGAAATTGAAAAGCGGCTTGGTTTAAAATATTGTCCGATTACTAGATCTTTTCTGAGTAGGAGTTTATAGACACTCGCTTTAAACCAAGTCCAGTTAAATATGGCATACGTGATTTCAAAATGCTAAATTTGGCATTGTAAAATAGCAAATACGTTATATTTATAGCTTTGGCTATAATTATTTTGTACAAATTATGCCAAATTTTAGTATCATTGTGGGAGGTCTTAGGAGTCTCTTATGTCGCCAACATATCACAATAGTCTCTATTAAGTGCTCTGCGAAATCTTGCAAATGCAAAATTGTAGTTGTTAGGTGAACACAGTTTGCAAAAGGTCATAAAAATTTGCATTTGCAGTGCAATGCTGTAGAAATTAGTTGTTGTTTTGGATTTGCAATCTTTACTATGAACTCAGCCTAATTTTACAAAAATTCTACAAAAGCTAAATTTTGCATTTGTAGCTATAAAAGGTTTGCAGCACAAGATTAGGCTTTATGACATGCATTCACAAGGTTCACAATACATGCCACGTTATAATCGTGAAAACACCAGCGTCCTGTGGTTGTGAAGGGAGAGCGCACAAAACAAATAACCATCATGTGTTGGAAAAGGAAAAGAGATCTAAAACATAAAACATAAAATATAAAATCGAAAAAATAAGAAAACGTGTAATTATCTTATGCAAAAAAATATCCAGCATGAAACCGTTTCGGGCTTTTATTGGTATTCATAATTCTTTTCCCTCCATCACAGGAACCAACCTGTGAACCGCCCTATTTGGCCATGCTTTTCCTTCTTGTAAATCAACTTGTGAAGAGCATAAGACCTAGCCCAACAAGCCGGGTCTTTTTGTTAGATGCTTTTGTTTATTTTGATAGAGGAAAAAAAAATTAGTTCCTCTATTAGCAACCTATGCTTATTGTGCTATTTACTGTTAGATGCCTATATGAACAACATTTATTACAAATCCATCAATTTGAAACTTGTATCAAGTAGATGCAATTATGGGATTTATGGGATTACACATGAGATCTCAGTATACTAAATTAGTAGTATGTTATTTGGGTACTGCAACATGTTACTTTGTCGAAAGAATACAGTCACATGCCAAATCTACTCACCTGCTCACGATTGCATTACATGCCAAAGGATTTACTTGTTCCTTTTTGCACATGACAGCATTTCCCAAACATAATTCGCATTTCTCAAATATTTTCATTTGCACTGTACTGCTTTTTTAAACTGCACCTCATTAGCAATACATCCAGAAAATTAGTTTCATTTTCAATATAATGTGGAACCATATAGTAGAACCAGAACAAGAAAATGTAGAAACCAAGAGCAAAAAATGGTAAAAACACAAAATTTTACCTCTACAATAAATTCCTTTCACTTTCATTCAGCTTTATCCTTTAAATTTTATCTCCTCCACATTAATGCATTAAAGGGGAGAAACAGTAAAATCTAATGGAAGATTTTTGGTTTGGTTGAAATGACAAAACCCACTTTACAAACCATTTTTGTGGAAACAGCATGGGGGTGTGAAAATAACATCGAGTGTGTTTTTCAGTACATCCCATAGATAAGAAAAGCAAAGAAGAGTTAACAATTTGTCGCGTGAGAAGGTTATTTTGATAATGCTGTTAGTTGTTGTTGTTGTATTATCTGGTTTACATCACGATGGAAAAGATAGAAAGGTAGGGACAGGTTTCGTCACATTTTTCATATCCTCAAAAGACTTCCATGTTACAACGGTCTAGTAAATGATGCGTGTTTCCCGTTGCTCAAGAGTAGAATATCATACTTAATGTCGACAGGTTTTGTTGTAAGGGTACTTAATTTTGACATATGGATTAGAAGATTGTACCAAGTCTGTCTAATTTTAAAAAGGGTTTTGTTAATTTATATACTCGGTAAGGTTGACTAAAACAAAAATCGTTTGTATTGGAAATAAATTTTTTTTATTTTATTACATTGAATCCAATAGTTTTTTGTATTGGAAATAAGATTTATTGTTTACAATAAATCTAAAAGACAAATTTCTAGTAGAATAAGATAAAAAAATTATTTTTAATAATATAAAATATTTTTTTATTAAACGTTAACATGTATATGGATATAAAGTTAATAACGCCTTTAGAAAAAAGGGTACGAAATCGGTTGACTCAGTAACTTAATAAAATTCACTAATAAATATTTCATTTGATTGTACTACCTCCGTTCTAGAAAAATTTACTTTATTTTTACCCAAAAATAGATTAAATTGAAAAGATAAAAATGTCACTACGGAGGGAGTATTACTTTTACAAGTGTGTTTGTTAATCCACTAAAATAAATATACCTGTACTATATCATGGTTAATTTCTTTGCAAACTAATTCACCAATTTATTAAATTACGAGTAAATGGCCGATTTAGTACCTTTATATGAATTAGACATTGTTGATAGCCTATCAAAACTCTGCACCCTAATGACAAACTCTGCATTTAAAATAAATTTACTCGGTTTGTCAAGATGAATAAGAACCTCAAATTCAAAACCCAATCATCCAAACCTTATAGTTTTGATTAAATGCCAAGTCTCTTTTACAGGACTATGGAAGAAACATATCAAAAAAAAGATTATGGTAGAATAATAAAATTTAGGACGCAGATGGACTCAATCGAGCTCAATGTTTGTTGAGTTATTTGCTTTTAGATTTCATCGAGAAACAAAAGATTTGAGTTTTCAATTCTAACCTGGAGGTGTTCGAATCACCACCTAGAACTTGGGTGTGTTTTCAAACCTCATATAGTATAGATTCGTTTTTATATATTGTCAGGAATTATACGTTGTATCAAACAACTGTCCTAGTTTGAAATTCATCCTAAATACACAAACTTCGCTAGAAAATAAGATATAACTCGCAGCTAAGGATCAGAGTCCCACCTGATCCTATATTGTCCCAATTACTTAAGACTATAACGTATTCAAATCTGTAACAATTACTCCTAGTCTATCTCCTTCTATTATTACGGATTGCTATGTTTGTTTAGGAGTTTTGAGTTTATGTAAACTGTTGAAAGCATTGAGTATATAATATAAGTTAACCCTGCACGTTAAAAGTGTAGAAAAATATATAAAACAATTTTTGATTTGGTATTACGCCAGTCGATTCTTATCCTACGCTACTACATAAAAAACCAATTTATCTTCTACCTTTTTCAATGGCAGCACAAACCTTTATTTTACAATAACTACATGTTAATCACTTGATTAATGTGAAATTGAATTATACAAATTACCTTATTTGGGTGACACAGTTCAAACACCTATTGAAATGATATAAATTATAGGGTTATGTTGATGGCGTACTGTAAAATCCACCACAAACCTTACCAAACTCTAAGGAAATAAACCCAGAATTCACAAAGTATGAGGAGCAGGATCAGATCCTTTTAGGATGGTTACTTTCTTCCCTCACAGAGTCTGCACTAGAAAGACTTGTAGGTCTCAACACTTCAAAAAAGTCTGGAATGCACTAAATAAGAGATACGCACTACATACTAAGGCTCATAAGATTCACCTAAAAAGGGAACTGCACAATCTTACAAAATGCAACAACTCTATGCATGACTATTTTTCGAAAGCTAAAAGTATTATTGATGCTCTTTCAGCCTCTGGCAACCCAATCTCTAAAGAAGATATGCAGGAGGCAATCTTAAGTGGATTGAATCAATCATATGATTCCATAGTTACGCCAATAAGTAATGCAACAGAACTTGATATGAATACCTTTTATGCTCACTTCCTGAGTTTTGATAACCGTCTTCAGCAGTAACTTGCCTTGATACAACAACCACTTGCTAATGTTGCCAAAAATTCAAAAGGAAACTCAACCCCAAGGCCTGATGAAAGAAGGATTCAAAGTCAGGGTTATCAAAACTCATATGCTAGGAAGTCGTTTTGTCCCAGTGGAGATTCTAGTAAATCTCAAGGCCATTGTCAGTTGTGTGGGCGAAGAAATCATGTTTCCATACACTGCCGGTTTCGTTTTAACAAAAATTTACTCATCGACAACCTCGACAACCAAACGACTTTATATATTTGCCTGGAGGACCTACAAATAGCAATTGGGCCATAGATACATGTGTTACTCATTATCTTACAGCTGATCTTGAGAACTTGAACATTAAACATGGGTATGAAAGAACTGAGCAGGTTCATGCAGGAAATTGTGATGGTCTCAAAATTGTGAATATTGCTAACTCAACATTCACAGTAAACAATAGAACATTCAATCTCAAAATTGTGAACATTTAGGAGAAAGGTGTTCGGTAAACTTTTTTCAAAGTATGTTTCTCCAAAAACACTTCTTTTTTAGTCCAATTATTTACCCAGGAACAATTTTAAAAGCATCGAAAGCACAAACTGTGGACCCAGACAATTTTAATTAATTGATTCTCTATTTTAACCTTGTTATTATATCAAAAAGATAAAAAAAATTACCCCTAAATATTTGTTTATGTATTATTATTCTCTCTATTTAAATTTTATTCATTTTTTATAAAATAATAATAACAACAACAATAATAGTATTTAAAGATAAATATTAAAATTAAAATCAAAATATTAAATGATAAAAATAAGAATAACGAATTATTATTACTATTTGTACTTACGTAAATAATATCCAAAGTTTAAAAATATATATTATTATTAATAGATGCATTTAAAACTAAATTTTAAAGCATGTCTGTTTTTCGTTATTAGCCACATTATAAGCAATTTTTAAAACAAGTTTATTTTCGTTATTAGCCACATTATAAGAAATTCAACATGACAAATTATAAAACAGAATTATTTACAACACTTAATATATAATAGTTTACCAAACGTCTAACTATTTTATTCCACAACACAACAACAAGAAGCGCATGCAGTTTTCTGAAAGTCACAACAACACCAAACACGCCTTAAATATTATCATGGAAGACTTCCATCTTCCAGGATCAATGCCACCATTGCTACCCCATCACTTGAAATAGATCATGGAAGCCCAAATATAACGATGGAGTGTAATAAGTTCCAGAATGTGAAGAAAACTGATGTTGGGCATTAAGAGAAATCACGTTTCACATTTGTCCCACAAGACAACAACCACAAGGGACAGTCGAATTTGGAAACAAAACCAACCACAAGATTGAGCGTTAATTCTCTTGACGCTCAATGTGAAGAGAAATCACGCTTTAGGTTGATTTCCAAGTTATCTTCCACAAAACCTTGGAAAATGGCTTGGAAAAATCCTGAATTTACCTTGTTGGATATTTTCAATAACGTCGTACTTCTTTGCCGCTACAACGATACATTTCTTTTACGAACCTAATTTAGAACTACGTTTGATAAAAAAAAATACAAGAATTTTGAAGCAAGCAATACGAAAGTATTGATTTGCAGCTTCATGGACTTTAAGATGGTTGACAGTAAGTCAATTATTTCTCAGGTCAGTGAACTTTTACTCTTGTTTAATCATCTTAAGGATGTCGAAATTGATCTTGTATCTTCATTTGTTATGAAAGATCTAGGAGAGGCTAATGTAATCTTAGGAACTAAAATCCTAAGAAAGATAAATGGGTGGGTTTAATCCAATCTCATTACATTGAGAAATTTCTCAAGAAGTAGGGTCGTTTTAATGAAAAATCATCCCCCACGCCTTTAGATCCTAGTATAAAGTTAATAAAGAATATTGGACGAACTCATGCACAACTTGAGTATTCCAGTATTACTGGGATTCTTATGTAAGCGATGCATTGCACTAGACCGAACATAGACCAATCCATGGGAGTGCTATGGCGTTTCTCAAGTAATCCAGGGATTGAACACTGGAGAGTAGTTTCAAGAGTGTAGGCTTACTTGAAAGGAACTATTGACTATGAGTTGCATCATCAAAGCTATCTCGTTGTGATGTATTAGAAGGATATTATGATGCTAACATGAAAAATGTATAATCTAAGTCCAAGTATACTACTGGATGGATCTTTATATTAGTATGTGTTGTTGTGTCTTGGGGTTCCAGGAAGAAGACTTGTATTTCTGATTCAACAATGTTGTCAGAATTGATTGTGCTGGATGATGCATGTAAGGAGGAAAAATGGCTTAGAAACTTACTTGTAGAGATTCTACTTTGTAAGAAGCCATCTCCAACGGTCTTGATTAATTGTGATAATGATAAGGATACGATTTATAACATCTCTAACATGACTTATATGGAAAGTCTAGACATGCAAGTATTAGACATCAAATGGTAAGATAACAGCTCGAGAGAAGAGTTGTTGCAGTTAACTATGTTGAAACAAATAAGAACTTGTCGTACCCATTTACGAAAAGTCTACCAAAGGCAGTGGTTTCAATAAATGTAAATAAATGGGACCAAGGTATATGGAAGAAAGTAGACCACCAATAACAGAATCCCAACCTATGTTTTGAAATGAACAAACTAGGTTCAATTTGTACCAACAAGTTATGAGAGTGATTATCGTTCAGAAAAATATAACTTTCCATTTATGAATTAGTGCACTAACTCTGTATGAATGGGGAAGGATGTAAATCCTTTATATGTATATAATTTTTTACAGATGTATCGTAGAAACTTCTTAAGAGACTTACTGATATGAGTATGGAAATCAGACCGCTTCTTAAAAGAATAAGACCGTTCTCTGAAGAAGACTCATGAATCCAGGATATAAGTACATGGCCATAATCTGCTAATCTATTGTACACACGATTGTCTGGAATCAATATGTATAAAGATTCTGGTTTTATCACAAGGAGCATTTGGTTAAATACTCGTTCACCATAGAATCTTGATAAGTGAAACGACGAGGGCACGTACCAAGTACACCACCAATTCTTTTACAATAACTTAAATCAGACTAACATTGTATAATCTTATCGATCTTACAACGACTAAAGATTATTTCAACAAGGTGGTCTTGAATATAATCTAGATTCCGATCAGGAAATATATTAAAAGGATCGATCCAAGATGTTGTCAATGTACGAGTGTAATTACTTAATTATAATAAAGAGAATTATAATGCAGAAAAAAACACCTTAAAAATTGTTGCTGCAAACCGTTGTGATTTATTTTATACTCAACGGCTTCAACGACGGTTTTCGAGAGAAAAATAAAATAAAATTGTAAGAATTTCTTGTTTAATAAATCCAAATGTTTAATCAATTTTATTATGTTTTTCTTATCATGAGTTGTTAAATTCCTCATGTAGGATTAGAGAGTAAGTCCTAATATGTTTGCTAGTATGTTGTGATTATTTTCTATAACAATTCTCTTTTTCATGTTTCTTGTTTCATCACGATAATAAATTTCTTCATTTGCACTGTTGCTTAATTTAATGAGTTAAATATTCTTTTTAGAGACTAGCTTCTTATGTTGAAGAAAGTTGTTAATTCTTTGCGAAAAATCAATTGATTAAAATTTCATATTTTCGAAGACAAAAAAAACTTTATCCGAAATCATCTAGCATAATATTTTAAGAAAATTATAAAGAATAGATACAATCATTTTGGTAAGCATAGTAGTGATGAAATCTTGACATCCTAGGATTTCTTTCATTTGTATACAATATCATTTTTTTAGTATTTGTTGCATTTTTAGGATTTTAGAATAGAGTCATCAATCAATTTTTTATTAGCACTTTAATTAATTAAAAAGTAGAAATTGCAATTTTAAAATCTTTGTGGCACGAACCGGATTTGTATACTGTCAAATCGGCAACCACACACTTACGAAATTTCAAAATTTAAATCCCAACACAAAGCTCTTTACATATGGAGAATATATGAAGTAATAGAAAATTACAAAAAAAAAAACATGCGCATATCTTAATTCTTTCTTGATCCAATATTCAACAACTTTTTCACATGCATGTATTCACAATAATTGTTACTGTCGAAGCTTCCAATAATAGTTCTTGTTACTCCCCCTAAAGGTAATCTATGAAGTTTTCCAATCCGAACATAACTATTATTCCAGTAGTACAATACTAATTGAATGATAACACTACTCACAACATGATATGTTTCCCCCCTTAGTCAATGATTTATCTCTTTTCCGTTAGATATGACACAACAACATGTGTAGCTTTCACACTCCTAAATGGTACTAGCGACTTACAGGTCATTGTAGACAAGCTACAACCAAGTGATCGAAATCACTCCATATATTTCTCTTTTTTTTTTTTCACAAAAAAATGACAAAAAAAGGAGAAATATATAGAGTGATTTTGATCACTTGGATGACAAAGGTCCGAAAAAATACACTAGGGTATTTTGGAAGAACCATCAAGTTTCAAGAAATCGATATAACCTACAAGAGATTAAGACAAATTGGAGGTATAACATACCATCAATTCAATGAGATTATTAAGATCAAAATTAACTTAATTTCTCACCAGTAAAGCAATTAACCAGACTAATGCCTCCCTAAATTTGATAAGCCAACTAAAATCACGGTTTGACATAGTTTCTTATCAGGAAAGCAATTATCAAAAATAATCCTTCCCTCAATATGCACAACCACACTCCCCAGAAAGAAATATCAATAAACACAATTTCAAAAATAACTCTCATCATGTATATGTTATTACCCTCTAACTGAATGAGAATAACAACAAGACAACCTTTACAAGATAAAGGTTAAGAACACGATTAGTATTCACCTGCCACAATAAAAATAAATAAAACCGAACACAACTCATATGATATCAAAATATATATAATTCATTATGAAACATAAACTATTATTAGTATGATAAGTCACATATGAGTTGATCATCATAAATTTTTTATAATTTAAATATAGAAAACAAAGATATGATTCGAAAATCAGTTATTATCATATACCACAAATCATACAAAAGTAAACATTAATATGAGATTAAAACTTAGATTGTAAAATCCAAAAGTTTATCTCATAAAACCCGAAAGCAACAAAGAGATATTCAGCAGAGAACAAGTATTGCAATCACACGCTATTAACCATTAATGACATAAATAGTTTATAAATACATACTTATCATTAATTTTATTGGTAGTAGAATAAACTTTACACAATGTTTGAAATTAATCAAAAGTTGATTAGTCTATTCTAGGTTAAATCCTAAGAGACATAGATTAAACTTACATCCATCTCACTTAAAGATCATCATCTAGATTCTCAAACTTCTCCGGACAATTATGCTCAACGTCACTAATATCGTGAATTCGTCTAATAGTACCTTAATTATGTTGACAAGAAACACATTACTGTACGATTAATATTATGAGCATACCCCATATTACTGATTCCAAGGTTGATCAGCTTCCTTTGGTTACGGATAACATTTCTTAGTTGTGCTGCATGCTTGTGATAGGTTTCAACAGTACTGAGGAGGATCTGACGAAGATTTAACATATCAATTTTAATATCTGAACTATTTTGAACAAGGATATATGTGATTCCAGTATGTAATGAAATGGGTTCCTTAGAATGCCTGCTGGTTTAACTTATATTCTCGCAACCAGATTTCTTGACAGTGTCTTCGTTATCAAGAACAAAATTTTCATTAGTAGCTTTCTTGCTCAAAGCTTCAAGAAGTTTAAGTTGAGATCTAGTTTGAGGATGCATCTTTCCTTTGACCCTTTAACCTCTTATGATATAGTCAAATCAGAGATAATGGATACTTATAAAACATTCTAGTGTTATGATAAAGGAAAGATAATCTAGCATTTACCAAACATGGTAAGGATTTATAAGATAAGTCTGACGAGTTTTAAAAAAAAATGATCCTTAGAGGTTATTTTTTATTTCAACCACAATAGAGTATATCACATCCAATCTTTAATATTTACAAAATTAACTAGGTTGAAATTTGAAAACTATTCAGAAATCTGAACATGTCGTTTTCTTTATCATAGATACAACATCATAAGAAAATAATATATTATTACAGGTTTAAACCAAAAAACATATTATTTATCTCAAGATTTGGCCAAAATATTCTAGATGCATTTTACATGTCTTTCTGTAAGTGTCAGGGGTGATATTTTTTTCTTTATCGCTTCCCGAAGAAGTTTGCTTATATCCTTGTTTCGAACAGTTATACAGTAATAAGTCAGTTTCCAGACTTCTTATTCGTCTTTTAACAAGATGTATTTCTCAAGTCAGTTTCTTGATGGGCTCCTTTTTAAAGTCATCAACCACAATTTGTGAATTATTTTGGGATACTGCAAGACTTTTCACTCTCAGGAGATTTGGATATAAACTTTTTATAAAGTAAGCCTTCGTGTTCCCAACTTTTAAGAAAAGATCTTTCGAGATTAAGGACTTCCTTGACAGAACTTCCTGGCTTTGAGGACATGGTGATATTATCAAGAAAGGTGCTTATATTGACACTTCCTTGTCTAGAATGAGTAGACACAAAAGTTGATAACGAAACAACTTCATTATCAACAACCTTAGCTTTATGTTTTTTGCACAGGGATATCATTCCAAGGTAAAAGACTTATCTTTACTTCATTTATGACTTATTATGGGCTCATTTAAGAGATTATCAAAGAATTCCTATGGATTTTATTTAGAATGAAGAAAAATCTTTCAGTCGACATACGATCTAGAGAACTTCACCGAAACCTTCTTATATGTTAATTGAGTTTTTTTTCGGGTTATTTCATACCCTTTTTTATGACTCGTGTATTATAGGTTGTATTTCACCAAACGCGGATTATGAAATCTTATATGTTTTCCTACTCTAATACCAATTGAAAAAAAAGGGTACCGAGTACACCACCGATATATTTGCAATAGCCTATATTAGAAAAACCTTGTATAATCTTATCGATCTTACAATGACTAGAGATTACTTCAACAAGGTGATTACTTCAAGCGTAATTATTTAATTATAATAAAGATAATTACAATGCGGAATAATTAAAAACCCATAAACACAAGATAATGTGTTGGTAAAATGACAATTTTATGTTGAAACCAGGTTTGGTTTCAACAGAGTTGTGTTGGTGGCAATTTTATGTTGAAACCAGGTTTAGTTAAAACAGATTTGACAAAACTAAAACGACAATAAAATCAATGTTTTGTTAGTGAAAACAATAAGTTTTTGTGGAAACCGAATTTGGTTGCAGTTGATCTTTTCCTAGTTTTTTTCGTTGAAACCAATTTGTTGGTGATACAGTAAGTTTATGTTGAAACCAAGTTTGATTTTAACTGTCTGAAAGAAAGGAAAAAGAAAGTCTGAAGAAAAACTAATTGATTAACTCGGGGAATTCCAATGGACAAAGACTCGCTCTCGTTAGATCGAAAAAAAGATAGGCGGGAAAGACTAGGCAGCTACTAATAGTATCTCTTTAGCACTGACTCGGAATTTATTCAGTATGACTCGGGAGTTGACGCGTTGGTGCTAGCGGTGGTTGTGGAGGTGGTGGTGGTGGTTGTGGCGTAAGTGTTGTTGTTGGTGGTGATGGTACTGGTGATGGCGGCGGTGGTGGGTGGTGGCAGTTATGTTGGCACTAATGGAGGTGGTGGTACTAGTGGTGTATTGTTGGCGTTGTTGGTTGAATAAAACTTGATGACTTTTACAAAGTTGGTTGTGTTTTTGTGTTATGTTAGGTTGATTTAAAGAACAATAATAATATAGAGAGATTTATTTTCTGGGAGCAGATTTAAGTTTTTACTTAATTTTTCCGTCATCAAACGTAAGTGGATAGACGATTATTACCAACCATTTGTCTAAATTAAATAAAAAATAATAATTAATGAATGAAGTTAAGAAATCCGTTTCGTTATTTTTGTTGGAGATTTTTATATTATTTTTTACGGTGAGATTTTATAGTAGAAGATAAAAAAATTTGTTTGCATAATCTTCTTATGTTACTACCAAGATACCCTCATTTGACTTTTTTGATCATAAACCTAAAACTCTAAATGACTTTTAATATGACACGTTTTGGTTTCAAAAACATTAGGTTTGAAATGGTTGGGTCAAAATTGTACAATTAAAAGACTCTGGTGTGAAATGATACAACGAAGTAGGTTTGCATTGTTATCACTCCATTAAGGCTAAAAGGGTTTGATGCAGACTTTCCCTTCATAACAATCATGTGTTGCCGTTGATAATCAAATTTACACATTTCCTACCCTACCACCTCCTAACCAAAATGCCACAAACAACAAGAAAAATCCGGATATTGAAAACAACAAACAACATAAAGTACATGTTAATTGGTAAAACTCTATGATTGTAGATTCTCTTTGCAGAGCCAATTATCAGACAGTAAACAAAATACACAATGAAATACGCAACTAATGCAATTGTCAACGCAGTTGTAATTCAAACATATTCAACTTACAAGTTGAATACCATGTCATCTTAAATGAAAGGTTAAGTGTTATGGTTTTTTTAATGACTGAGAGTAAATATTAGAGCCGCTCGATTTTAACTAATAGAAATAAAAATATCTGATATTTTGGATTTGATGTACTCAATGGTTAGACACAAATAGTATAATCGTTGAATTTTAATTTATAAATTTTTTTTTAATGGTTCAGATTTGATGCGTCCAATCATTGAAAGTAAAAAATAAAATTTATCTGTGTCTAATTATTTGACACATCAAACTTGATTAAGTTGACATTTAAACACATCCTTAAACAGAGGTTGAATCAAGTTAAAAAAAGATTTTTGATCACGCTTTTCCAACGTGAATCTTATAGTTGGAGAACCACACCACTTAGCCTAAAAGCAAGAGCCCAAGGGCTACGACTCCTTCCCAATGAACTAGTTTGGCCAGTACAGTTGGAGTAGTGACTCTCTCAAAATTCCAGTGTTCATTCAACCACCACTTCATGTAAAATAGTGGGGCAAAATAGAGCATTATTTTTCTCTTTTTCTGACCTTGACGGCGAAGGAGCCGTATATATATTCCCAGCTAAGCTAGTCTACGAATTGTCTAAAATGCAAGATGCATGAGGCCGTTGACATGTTTAATTTCTAGGAAATAGCTTAGACTGCTAAGTTTTAAAGTATGATCATAAAAGAATTGGACGAACCCCTTGAATGTATTGTGAAGATTAGAAGGTGACCAACCAATAGACATTGAGATATTTTTTAGAAGTTGAATAAGTTGAGCGTGGGTGGGAGGGAAGTAGGTGTCTTAATGAATGACCATTGTTTTATCAACTTCATAATCAATTGCTTCAAAAGAGAAAGCTTCATTTAAGAAGAAGTTAAAGGAGACAAAATTAGATTAGGGAACCGTAATAGGGTCACCCACCTTATCGTGTCTTGCAAGGCAAAAATCCATTTTGTTTTATTAATCTTCTCTTTTTCTTTTGATTTTTTTCTTCTAAATTTTTATTTCATGAGGTTTTCATTCGTTGAATCGTAGTCGATATCGATTGGGCAGCATTCATCATCCTATTGTTTTAGCTTTCATTAATTGGCGAAGCTATAGGTCTTGTAGTACTACTTTTGAAATTCTTTTTTCATCTCTTTTTTCTTATATCCGCTGCTTTGTTCCTAGTAATGATTAATGCTAGAGGATGCTATGCACCAAACTAAAGGAGAAGAATTCATCCAAAGACATGTGGTTTAATAGTTGTTAACCTGTCTTAATTTTAAAGTTCCATGACATTTCTACTTGGCAAGAATAAGTAGATAGTATTTGTTGATCCAATTAATAATGGTGTCTGTGTAATATTTTTTCCGTTTCTAAAAAAATATTATTATCATTTTTTTATTTTAGTCTAAAAATAGGTTAATTTGAAAAAGTGATAGTTACTCTTTTTCAGAAACAGAGGTAGTATTATTTTAGTTTGGGTTTAGTTCCTCACATTGTTGTTAATTACTTTGGATTGCAAAAGAAGATCATTAGAATGTATGATTCGTACGTTTTATTTTCAAAAAAAGAAAGAAACAGCTTTCATCGATAAAAATTTAGTACTAACAAGTTTTGAATTTTGATCATTGATACGATCACTACAGTGATATTGGCAAAGATTTCAATGATCAAAAGTTCAATCACCACTGGTTGCACAACCAAAAGTATAGCTGCCCCAAGTCTAGACATGCATTTACAACTAGCAACTAAATGC
The DNA here is from genome assembly GCA_023531435.1 of Papaver californicum. NCBI lineage: Eukaryota > Viridiplantae > Streptophyta > Magnoliopsida > Ranunculales > Papaveraceae > Papaver > Papaver californicum. The sequence continues at coordinate 4,849,419 of JAJJMC010031210.1, read as the reverse complement.
TACTGTCAAACAGTAAGAATTGAAAAAGGTAATGAGAGATTAAATTGTGCTAATTGTTTCAATTAATATTCAGGTAGTTTGTTCGAATGTAAACTAAGATAAGTAAGAAGAAAAAAAAGATCAATTTTTAAAATGAGATTATAAATTTCAAATAATAATATTATATGTTGCGGCTGCTGCTGCTGCCTCCTAACGTGGGACAGTCTTAAATAGCACAGAATCAAACCTAAAATTTCATCTTCAGCTGTAAACATGTATAAGTCAATCATGATTAGCATTTTAATCCAGAAAATGTAAACAATGAAGAATGGGCCCTCACCACCACTACTACTGTGTTCAAATTATTATACAACTTTACACTGTAGCTCACAATGCAAATAAAACCTGACATATATAGGTTTACTCCATCGTCAAAAGAGGCAACGTGCTAATGTCTATAGGAACAAATATTTTGGAAAAATGGAAGGTCATCGTGAAAAAATGCTCCGTACTTTTAAAATTTGAGAAAATACCTTAATCTGTTAGTATTTCTGTTAATGTATGCGTACGAGTCGTCACGTGCGAAATAAAGACAGAACTACCCAAAACGTTAAGATGATGTTATGTAGCCAGTTCATCTGACGGACGCATGTTTGTACACTTGTCGGGTTTTGAGACATATGAGATGTCACTGTTCACACGCTTTAGTGGCACGCGTGGGAAATTATAATCTAAATACTCGATCTAATAGGAGAAACTATTTTGTTCTTCATTTTTTTTTCATCTACACAGGCAAGAGGGAGAGACGAAACAAGAAAATAAAGAAGACTAGGTAAGATTATTAAAGCATCGATCAGAACTGTGTTTCAAACGTTGATTGTGAGTGAATAAGACTCTTATTTTCACTGTTGCAAAAATTAGAAACTCGAGACTGAGATGAATAAATAGTTGCAGACGAGAACTCGTTGAAGACGAAGACGATTCCGATCGAATTTTTCGTTGAAACAAGTAAGTAAATGGAACCCAATCCTTCATTTTCCATGAATCACATGATGTTTTGCATTAATTTGTAAATGAATGAAATTAAAATTTTGGGGTTACATAAAATTTGAGGATTTTATTCTTTTTCGGTAATTTAGGGTTTATATGATTGAAACTGAAATTTGTGTATGTAAAATTAGGATATTTTCTGTTTTTTTTTTAATTTGGGTGTTTATATACTGAAATTGAAACATGTTTCTCAAACTGAAATTTTGAGTTATATAGAATTTGGAACTTGTTTCTCAAATTGGGGTTAGTTGACATGTTTTATATTGAAATTGAACTTGTTTCTGAAATTGGTAGGTAAAACTTTGGGGGGTTTTTATCATGTTTGCATTTAAATTGAATTTGTTTCTAAAATTTGGGTGTTTTGACATGTTTATATTGAAAATTGTATGTAAAAATTAGGGGTTTGTTGTTTGAAATTGAAATTGATAAAGAAATTTCAAATTTTGACATGCTTGTATTGAATTATGTATGTATATCAAGGCTAAAATGGAAAGGGGGTTTTATAGTTATTGTGCTAAATGGGTCAGAGTATAAACCTATATATTTTGTTGGTGTTGTTGTTGGTATTAGTGGTGATAGGTTTATAGAAATGGTAAAAGATAGGATGATAACCTTGGGTATGAATCCTAAAATGAATATTATGTTGTTTGATAAGGAAAATTACCAATGTGAGTATGAAAAAAACTTTGTTAGAATATGGAACCAAGGGAAACCAAATGAAAATGGTTTTGTTGAATTACAAATTTATACGATTGATGGTGATGTATTAATTGGTGGTGATACTGTTAGAAATAGGGCAATTGGTGGTGCTGCCAGTGGCAGTGGTAGTGGCTAAGACAATGTTAGTGGTTTGTCTAGTCTAGCTAGTCCTGCAAAAAAACGTTAGTAAGAAGCCTAATGTTAGGAACAGTCCAAGACTAGCTGCTAAACAGTTGAACAAGCAACATCACATGATTGAGAGAAGACCAACAAGATTGAACTTTAGTCATGAAGGTGGGAATGAGTCTGAAGTCATTACTACACAAGCTAGTGTTATATGCAATAGTGAAGATGCTAATATTGGTGAAGATCAATTGAATCTGCAGAATAAGGTTGAGGATCAGTGTCAACCGGATGATAGGCCAGAATTCCAATATGATATTAGTGAAGATGAAGATGAAGATGAAGATGCTGAAAGAACCAATTATGAAGAATTTTTTTATAAGTGTGTTGGAACTGAAGATGTTGGTGATGGTGCTGGTGATGTAGAATGGAATGTGGGTGGCAATGTAAAAGGAAATGCTAATGCTAGTGGGGGTGGTGATGAGAATTTGTCTGGCAATGTAAAAGGTTTTGCTAATGCTAGTCGTCCTGCATATGAAATGACTGAAGAGGAATATGCTCAGTGGGAAGCAGATTTTGGTGTGTATGCAGTGGGCTCCTCAGGTATGACGATGGTCAATGAAGAAATTCTTGATGTTGAACCTGGTGTGTTGTGCAATAAAATGAGGTTTGAATATATATATGCTTTCAGGAAGCATCTAAGACAGTATGCAATACTTAAACGTATGCAGTATGAGGTGACCAAGACAGATAAGACGAGGTTGTATGTTGTTTGTAAGCTCAAGGAAACCAAGAATTGTCAGTGGCATGTGAGGGAAAGAGTGATTCCTGGTGAGAAGATTATCACAGTTAGGAGTTGTTACCTAACACACACATATGTGCTACTAAATTTGTAGATAAAAATCCAAAATAAAATTCTAGATTTGTAGCTGACTACTTGTTGGAGACAATGGATATTTATTCATCAGTGAAAAATGGGAGAAAAATAGCAAAAAAAATAATAATCATTTGGACATAATTGAAGATTGATATTCATTATCGGGTTGCAAATGACGCAAGGGTATGAATTTTCTTTAGTTTGTTTCTTCTTTTATTTCGTAAGTTATTGAAATGTCTAACTTTATTGATCTTACAAACTTTTGTGCAAACAGAATTTGGTTCTAGGCAAGTTGAATGGTAGGTTTGAGGATAGCTATAACAAAGTTCCACAACTTTGTACTGCTGCTACAACTTTAAACCCTGGAAGCATAGCCAACTTCACTTATGTCAATGATGGTGAACATGACAGATTCGAGAGTGTAACCTTAATATAAAATGCACAAATTAAAGGCTTCTTGAATGATTGTAGGTTGGTTATAGGGTTGGATGGAATGCACTTGACTGGTAAGCTAGGTGGTGTAATGCTTTCTGTAATTGCTCTAGATACTGAAAAATAAACTTTCCCCCCTTGGTATGACTGTATGTAGGTCAGAGACTGAAGTAAATTGGTACATTTTCTTAAAAGAGTTGAAGAAAAAGATACCAGATAGGGTTGGATTGACAATTATATCTGATAGACAAAAAGGTCTTCTTGAATCAGTGAAAGAATTATTCCCTTTGGCAAATCACAAATATTGCTTTAGGTAATACCTATTTTGTACTTGTTTATTATTCGTACCACCATTTTTTTAGAGTATTTGATATTGTTAATTTTGCAGGCATCTCTACCAGAATTTCCAGAACAATGGATTCAAGGGTCCTAAAAATTGACAAACCTTCTCTGGCATGCCGCAAAAGCATATAAGTTGCATCACTGGAAGGTAGTATTTGCAAAATTCTTGTAAATTTTTGATTTATCATTTGTCTTTAGTCATTTACTGCAACTAAAAACTTATTTTCTAGGTACATATGGATGAAATACTAGAAATAAATGAAGATGCACACCAATATTTGATATATTTGGACCCAAAATGCTGGGAAAAGGCATGGTTCCCACACGATGTTGCTTGTGAGTATATAAATAACAATTTTTCAGAAAGCTTTAATGTCATGTGTAAAAAACTTAGAAAATGTACACACAGTTGGTTAATGTCTTGTATTTCAAGAGAAGAAAACTAGTTGCAACATGAAATATTGGTGACCTGGTACCTGAATCTAAAAAGCTCATTCATGTAATGAGTGAGTTTAGAGCGAACTTTAATGTTGAACCTGCAGAGGAGTTGAAAACATATGAGGTCACTAATAAAGTCTCAAAGAAAGTGTTTGTTGTTCATATTGTTGATCAAACTTGGACTTGCAAACAATGGAAATTGAGGCAGTTTCCATGTCATCATGCTACCTGTGTTTTGGTTAGATTCAATCCTGATTGGACATTATGAGTAATTTTCCTACTATTAAATAGTTCATATTTGTTATAGTGTGCAATGAATCATATGAAATGAATGAGTAACGAATGAGTGCAGGTATTGTAGTAAATACTACAACGTGGACATGAATATGACCACCTACTCTTGGTCAATTACTCCATGGGGAGACATTGATGAGTGGGAAAATCAGGTGACCTTTAGTGCTTGTTTTGAGAATCTCTTTTTTAAATAATATTTTTTGGTACTTTTGCTTTCTTTAGTATTTTTTTTTTCTAGATCTGAGTATATCAAGTTTCCTAACCCTAACATCTTTCTTCATCTGTGTAGTCTGGTGTGAAACTTAAAAATCCAATAAAACTAAGAGGCGCATGTAGACCTTGTGTAAAAAGGAATAAATCTTGGATGAAGAAGAATATGCAAAGAAAAGCTAGAAAGTGTAGTACATGTTGTGGTTTGGATCACAACAACAGAACTTGCCAAGGTTGCCCAATTGGATCAGATACAAAGAAGAAAAGTGTTAGGAAAGAGTGTTTGGTTGATGGAGATACATTTATTGAGAGAATTGCAACCCCAAAGAAGACAAGAAAGAAATATGCATCAACAACTGCATCTTCAAGCAAATCAACATCTGTTGATGCCTCCAAAAAGAAGACGTCAACCACTGCATCACCCACTTCTTCTTCACTTGTTGCTGGTGCTAAAAGGAAGGTAAGTGATACTGCACCATCCACCTCTGTTGCTGTATCTACTCCTGCTTTTAACCAGATTTACAATGACACAGTTAACATTAAGAGCCAAAACAATGTTATTGAACCAAATCTTAAAAGGCAAAGAAAGCTCAACTCAAAGTATATGTAAGGTTCTTATTAATTTTCTCTTTATTCTAGTAGTTCAGTGGTGTTATTTCTAGTCAAACAATATGTTAATTTTATACCGGTAGAATTCCTAAGATAAAATGATTTCGAGACTTTCAAATTGAGAATGACACATGGCAGCATCTGGTAGCTTTAATAATAAACGACTGAATGCAAGGACAAATGGTGACGTGTAGCAATCCGGGAGAAAGGACACGGAAGTCATATAGCGAAAAGATCATTCCTTTTTTGTAATCACGTGAATGACACGTGACGCATCTTAATCTCACGCGGTCGTCAGATGAACTGGCTACATGACATCATCTTAACGTTTTGGGGTAGTTCTGTCTTTATTTCGCACGTGACGACTCACATGCGTACATTTAACGGAAATATTAACAGATCAGGGTATTTTCCTATATTTTAAAAGTCCGGGGCATTTCTCCTAAATGACCCCCCATTTTAGGACATTTCTCTAATTTTCCCTGAAGATAAACTAGTATATTTTAAACCTACAATAATTTATATCATATTTTGATTTTGATTTTTTTTTGTGTTTAACTTTTTACAACACTAGTAATATTTTTATTTTATTTTCTTATAATCCCAAATTATTTGTTTTTTTTTATAAAAATTTAGATACGAATTCGGAATATAAAAAGAACTAACATCCATTTAGGTTCGGATACAAAATACATCTGGTTACACCCTTAAAACATTTGGACATTGCATTGCAGGCCGAGCTGAAAACCCAAAGAGAGAACCTTTGTATATCGCCAACCACACCTTGTCTGCTTCATATTTTAGATGTTCTTAAAAGGACATGAAACATTATAACTTTAAAATAAAATGATGAAATTGTAAAGTTGTTGAATACATGTAATTTGAGATCCTAAGTTTAATCCTTGTTAAAATCCAAATTTCTACTAAGCAACAAAAGAAAATACAAGTGAATTATTGTTGAAATCAACCAAGTTTTGAAATGAAACGACTTCCAATTTCAACCAACTTATTAGTGATATTTTTTTTCCTTTGTTGATATTCTTCCACCCTTCCTTCAACAATTCAATTACTTAAATCTTTAATTGTCTTGTCAGAATTTCGGATGATTCTTTCTTACCTCCCATTTTTAGTGACAACTTTCATAAGAATCATATTTTAAGTGCCTATTAAAAAATAAACTATTTGTCCATTTCCATCTATATTGTCTTGGTACATTGCTCTAACTAACATGGGTTTGTCAAGACACTTATAGTTTATTCAAGTAAAAAAGAAGTTTCTTTTCATCTCTTAATTCATTGCCCATTTTGATTACTATTTATGACCTGTGCTAGTTGTTTTTATGCCTACTAGTAAAAGAAAATACTTGGTACTTTTGTTTCATTTTGACAAGACAGTTAGTCTTTATAATTGAGAGTTGAGACTGTTAAAATGTGTTCTCCTTTTCATCTTTTGGGGTGGTTGAATTCATTCATTTGACTGCTACTTACTACTGTTTTAACTCTCAGTGTTTTCCACCAACAAAAATGAAGTGAAAGTAATTTTTTTTCTTTAAACTAAAAATTATTTCCTTCGTGCAAGTTATAAAGATGGAAATCTTATTTTTGGTTGTCTACCTACTTATGTATAATTTTAGTTTTTATATAATTTTTTCATATATACCCTTATTAATTATACTAAAATAAATTTAATATTTCTAATTTTTATAAAAAAATTATATATATATATTTTTTTTTATAATTCTTTTTTTTTTGATCCAATATATTTTTTTTTTTGCGTATATAACTTGGACAAAGAAAATATAAAAATATTACAAAATTAGTACCATTTACTCCAAGTCTATGTTTCACAATCAGAGGTAATTTTACCATACAATGTTGAAATTGTAATAGACACTGAAGTTCAGAGATTTTGTTGTACAGAGATTGTTTAAGGTATATTATCCGATGGTTTTTTTCTTAGAAGCATCTTAATATCCGATGTTTTTTCTTTTTGATTGAATCTTAATATCCGATGTTGATCAATACATTATGAACATTAGTATGTAACTAGTAACCACAAAAAAACCCTCAGGAGCCAAACCGGTTCCAGCTCCTGGTAGTCTGGTACTTCATGTTTAAAGAATAGACTGCACAAAAAACGAGAGAAAGTTTCACTTTTCACCATTGGAAATAATTTTTTACTCCACCTAAAGTTATGGATGTTTAATGTTTTAGTGTTTGAAGGAAGCAAGTTCATCTAAGAGAATTTATAACATATGCTACACACGAAGCTAATCACTTTGCCATTAAAGACTCTTTAGCATTTTCAGTGCACACCAATACGATTTGTGGTCCAAGCAGCAGCTTTTTAACTCCATTCTAGTTTTGACCAATTTACTCTCCCCTATAGGGATCATTGAATCAATAGCAATAAGTCCCGTTTGAAGAGGCTCATATACAGAACGTCTTGAAATAATACCTGGAGCGGGAGATTCAATTAACCGGGATTCAGAAGATGAAATTTCACCCCTACCATCAATAGGTTTAGCCAGAGCATTTACAACACGACCCAAATAAGCTTCGCTCACAGGTATCTGAGCAATTCTTCCCGATGACAAAACGAAATTATTATCTATCTTATTAGTTATTACACTAGAATGTATTTTCTAATTTTCTTTTTATCTTGTAAGTAATATCCGTTTGGTTCATAGTGGGTTAAGCTGTTTTCTCATGTGCACAATAAACAAACACTAATATAAATATATAAACATGAATCAATTATTGAGTAAAACCACTTACTGTTGATTTCGTTGAAAACGATCGAGTACACGTGATTGCACATGTTTTGGTCTCTCTAAATTTGAATTTGTGATTGTTTTGGTACCTCTAAATCTGAAAATTTGCATCTTTCTTCCATCATCATCCACCACCTGATGGACAAAGAAAAAAGATAAAACAAATCAACTTCATCGGCTATGCACATGCTAGTACGAACTTATTAGTGATTTTTTTTTAAAAAAAAAGAAGAAAAGGTTGATGTCTGTGTAAGTAGAGTGTACCGTAAATGGGAACATATCTAATTTAGATTTCCACTTTCTTGCCTGCTCAAAAATACATTCCAAAATCAAGAGGCTTGGACACAGCAAAATGTGGGTGATGCGTAGAATGTGCAGCGTTGATTGCTTCAAACGTGTAGATTGTGCAATGCATCGAAATGTTGAGCAGGAGATAACTCTCGTACTGACTTTCATACTTCAGGCAAGTAGTTTGGGTCCCTGCACCTACCGTTCTCAAAAATGAAAATAAAATAAAATGCCCTATGATTATTCATGAGAAGAACATTATAAGCACCAAAGTAATCTAAATGTTAGACCTATATGGATTCTGAAGCTTGGGTTGACATCCAACATGACCCTCATGTACCAGAACTGCTGATTGAACTATAGCAGTATCACAATTTAGAGTAGACCATATATTGGATGTCCATTGATATTACAAGAATCGAAGAATGAATTTGAAAACGGAGTCGATATTCTAGTAGTTCAAGTTAATATAGAGTACAAATTTTAAACAATAGTCATCCCGTATAAGTAACATAAGACACGTGGGAAAACGGAGTCGATATTCTAGTAGTTCAAGTTTGCTTTGCTTTGCTTTTTTTGAGGCTCCAAAGCAATCGATTGCAACTTGGGGGAAAATGTCTCTGTGGTCTGTATTGACATGTGGTTTTCTTATGCAGATATATGATACAGTATATGTACATCATGACTTCTTTTAACGGGCAGCAGGTAGTTCCAAGCCACCACCAGGAATTCTGGGCTGAACCATAAATGGAAGTATAATTTCCGCAGCAGGCGAATTCGGAACTTCCTCACGGAAGGCTACTTCAAAAGCCACAGATTGATAAAGGCAAACCTCATCTTCCTTGCAGTAGTAAACCTGCAAAACTCAACAAATTACAATCCTTAAGACATTTCCTGTCGGTCAAGCTGACTATCAAATTATCATTTATGATGTAATGCACAGGGTTAATATAAGTATGTTTTACTGGTGGTTGATGCACTGTGGACATCGCTTTTCCCTTGATATAAATATACACATAATAGACTATCGAGAACCATACCTTGCAGAATATTCGTCCCATGGCAGGGGAAGTTGACGGTCTCTTAAAATGAAGTGATGCTGAACCGTCTGGACTAAGAGTTCCATCCAAGGGTTCAAAAACCATTGAGTTTTCTGGCTCGAGTTCAACAGTGAATTTGCTACGTGCTTCCTGCAGATGAGAAGATTCATAAACAAAAATTGAGGAGCAAGGTAAACCTGTTAATGAAGCTAATAATTTTTGGTTAAATCATGCATTAGAAAGAGTAAAGAATGAACGGCAGTATACAGTAAGAGGAGGGACCTTTGAAAAATGATATCCTTCAGGAACTGATAGTTTAAGATACAAATTGCCTTCTGCTGATGAACCTCCGTCGACCGTAATACTCTTTGTGTCAGCTGAAGACCGCCTTCTAAGGCGTTTCAAGGACCTGGGTTTTTTTGTGGGAGGCTGAACTCCTTTTAGCTCTAAAGTAAGGAGTTTGGGGTCCTGTTCGCTCAAATCTATGTATCTTATCTCACTATTGTTTGTGTCAGCTATCAGAAGTCTTCCTGCGAGATATTATGCAACGAATTCTTAGCGCTTTTTCTTACCCAGTTAAAGGTGTGAAAGATGAGAGATTTGTTAAAAACAATATTCTAGTATGCGTTATGGGGCATTCTTATTACCGTTTCCTGCATCAACAAGTCCTGCTGGCTCTGAAAGCTGCATAAACAAAAAAAACGTACATGTTATCAAATACAAACATGATGTTGAGAACAACAAAGAACATGAGAAACCAAATAGTTTCCAACCTGCGCTGATAGAGCAGATCCGTCCTTAAAACCAGCACGTCCAGTCCCTGCTAATGTGACCACTCTCTTGCTCGTTGGGTCTAGTCTCTTGATCTGCCATTTTGAAGATAATTTAAAATTGAATACACCCATTATTCAGTGTTTATGAGAATATCACTGCTTAGTGCAAGACACTTAATGGCACGACTGCCAACTTAAAGAGAGGCTAATAATGCCATGGATAGTGGTCGAAGTTGTATGAGAGGATCAATGCACCATAACCCTCTGCGGTCCAAATAGATAAACGAACTCTAGAGCAGTTTCACAATAAAGTTAACGTACAATATTTGAATCCTCATGAACGCATTTGCTACTTTTAATATATGTACAATGTATACAGTTCCTAACCAATGTCTACCTTGTGATTATAAGAATCCGCCACATAAACTTGACCATCCTTCGCACATAAGACACCCAGCGGGTGCTGGAGAAGTACATCAGAACCTACTCCATCGTGATCGCCAAACTGCACAGATGTGTACAGTTAAGAATTTCTCGAGTTAGATAAACCTCACAAAATCTTGATGACAACACGAAGACTACACTGGCTAAATCAAAAGCACCTTAAATAAATTGTCTGAGAAAACTGGATCACCTCCAGCTAGCAGTTTTGTTCCTCCTGTTTTCAGGTCAAGTACCCTGACTGAACTACTTTCACTATCTGCAACATAAATCTCCATCTTACCTGCAGATAGATAAATGAGATAACAGCCTGAATTTGAATGTAGTAGTAGCAGAAAGTCAAGAAAGCAAAAAAAAAAAAAAAAAAAATCTAAATATTACCAGGGTATAGTGAAATTCCAGAAGGTTGTGCAAATGATGAGCTCGAAGAGCTATCTCAAACAAAAACAAAAAAGAGAAGTGGTTAGTAATGTATGACGAACATCAAGCAATACAGTTGCCACAAAAGTGGACTTCTGGTTTAGTTAAGTGAATAATTTGAGGAAAACCGTGAGAATATAATAACAGTAATATGAGAAAAAGATAAAAGTAAATGTGATAGATTACGTTGGACCATTCAAATTTCTTTCATAACCATCGCCACTAAAAGCTCTAGTAACTCCATCTAAAGTATTGTGCTCCCAGATTTGATGCTGACCAGCCAATGCAATGTAAACCATCTCACTGGTGGGCTCAAAGCAAACATCCCAAGGGGAATTGAGGAGCTAAAGAAAAAAAGAAACAATGACCAAACACCTTTTGAGAACAGTGTATTTAAGTAACTAAACATTAAAGCTCTGCTGTTCAGAGGTCGATTATAAAAAAACTGTAAATGAAAATTGAGTGTACCAAAAATGATGTCAAATGCACGAGCAATGGGACCCAATCAAAGTGTATACTGTATAGGCAGGTTCCTTGAAAAACAGAAAATAAATGCAACTCAAATAATGTACATTCAACACTTGCCTGAGTGGTCCCTTTTCGCCCTCCCTTATAGTCGGAACCTTTGGTTCCATTTCCAGCAAGAGTCTTCACCAGCTCATTTACAAAATCTATCTCCCTACATGAATAAAAAATGTCCAGTAAATACAAATAAGAAATCTTAAGAATGAAACATCGAGAGACAACGAGTGCAATATAGATCACATTCTCGTAGTACCTCAGGGCATGATTTTCGGTGTCGGCGACATATACACAATTTTTCTTTGGGTTGTATGCCAATCCCTGCAATTAAAAAGGCATAATTGTAAGGCTTGGAGGTATGTATTCGACATGAAACTTGCCAGAAAAAACGAGAGGGGATTTTGCAAGGCATGGAACGGAGCCACTATGAAGAAGTTCCAGGAGTTATGAAAGAAGCTTCGGGCTCATATTGGTCATGGGTTGAGAATGGGAATTGAACTCTATGAGCTCGAATTTCCCGTTGTTCCTCAGTAGCTCAGTGGTAAAGCGGTCGGCTGTTAACTGATTAGTCGTAAGTTTGAATCCTACTTGGGGAGATTTTATTCATTCTGAATGAAAGAATTCAGAGTGAAATGAAAGGGCTCGCCTTCACCGTTAGGAGTTGGTAACCCGTTCCTTTTCTAATGCATTCGTATCACATTCTGTTCTGCGAGAATGTATGCATGTCTAAAATAATTATTTGCATTGATTTCCATTTAGCATGGAAAGCAACGTAATCGATCTGTATGTCTGCAAAACCCAAGAAAATTCTGAGGAGACAAATACAGCAAGGTTACAATTAGTAGATTCATCAGTTACCTGAGGACGGTTGAAAGTGGAATCATCAAAAGTACCATCCTGTAGACCCTCCTCGCCTGTACTCCCAATTTGGACAACAAAATTACCCTCTAGGTCTGTTACAACCTGACTTCCAAGAAAAATGATACCAGTAAGATAGGCTTCAAACAAAAGTTCATATGCTAAAATCAAGTGCACATCTATGCACAATCAATCGCGAGCACAACAAAGATGGTATGCATGCTTCGACTAAGCTATAAGTTCAAGAGTACTGTGGGTTTCCCATGTTATACTTATTATGAGAAATAGCAAGGAGAGGATCAGAATATATCAAATGTCATTTGAAGATATTACTGACAGACTGCACTGCTGTGGACCAGCCCAGCAGAAAAAATATTTTACCAAGAGTGCGACAGCGCTTGTCTAGGAATTGTTTAAACATTGAAACCGAGAGAGCTTACAATGCACTTATGGTTACTGTCTAGGAATTGATTAAACATTAAAACCAAGAGAACTTACAATGCGATTATGGTTACTGTCTGCAATAAATAACCTATTGTTTAAGAGATCAACTGCCAGCTTGCCAGGAAACTTTAGTGGAGATGTCAATAAACGTGGATCATTGTCCTTCTCCAATAACAAAGGAAGAGGACTGCTGTCTAAGATCTCTTTCTCGCCGTAAAACAAAAGAGCTGCCTCCACTAAGTCGTCAAGATCCTGAAGCATAGTATCATGTGTATTTTAGAGTTGAGAAGCAACTTCAGGAGATAAATAATTGATAAAGGAAGACATCAATACCTTACGACGACCTTCACCTGCTATTTGTGCTAAGAGCTTACCGTTGGGGCTAACGATAGCAAAAGTGGGCCATGAACTCACACCTAAATTCTCTCCATAAATACATATCTCCATCGTTCACAACCTACAGTGATTAATTTGAAGAATAAGATTAGTAGTGGATAACTCCAGCAAGGGAACAGGACGTACTATAGAAATATAAAAAAACTGTCAGCTATGGTCTAAGGAGATTGGTCTCATAAGTTAAGCCGCAGGACCAATTAATTTAGAACTCAAGAATTTCAAAGAAAGTCAGACTGTTAGTTGACTCAATTTGTGCAAAGCAGAATCAATCGGATAAAAGCAAAAACTTATGTCAGAAATGAAAAATGGTTAGAGGGTTAACATACTGGGTGAGTGATGTCATAGCGTAGCACTGCATTCCGAATAGCTTCTAAATCCTTCTCGTTGTCAAATTTAGCTGAATGCACGCCAACAACAGTGAACTAACCAAAGAGAACATGAAACTGATCACCTCGAAAGAAGTTCTGGAACCATTAAGTAAATCATGAGAAAGAACGAGAGACTCACCGGCTGATCCTTATACTTTTTCTCCAAATAATCTAGGTCTGGAAGCACATGCATACAGTTTATACAGCAATAGGTCCAAAAGTCCAATAGCACAACCTTCCCTTTCAAATCCTGTCCAGAACACACAGCTTTGAACTTTTAGCCACGTTTCAGTAAGATTATCAGTGTTAGTATCTGGTTGTAGTTGAAGTGCTTATGCGATATTAAAACTCATCCAGAGTGCATTAAATGCAATATTGAAACAACCACATATTTCATGATAATGGAGTACTTTCTTAATTATTGCACACTTCTTCCCATGAATCTCAGATAAGAAGCAATAGGGAGATACATGGGCTGTTGTTTATAAAACACAACTATCTATTCTGCTTTTATAGCATAAACATTTTACCTTGCGCAACTGAAGTGGAGCTGTATTAATCCAATCAAGTTTAGATGGAAACTCTGGCACAATTTGAGCGGACCCCCTGGTATAGAAGAAAGAACAAAACTAGAATTATACAGCTATAATCCTTAGCTATTAAATTCAAGAAACATATTTACGTCAAGCAAAAAAACACAGATTTTCCACTTTTGTAACATACCTGGCCTCCACATCTGATATATAGTTCACAAATTGTTGGACTCTTGCGGATTGTGCTTGTCCTATAAGCAATCAGTAAGGTACATGAATTTCTAATCAACTTCAGTAATGACAACCATGTCATTCAGCTCTCTAGCCTAACATTATCGTCGAAACCAATCCACAGATATAGAAAACAGAAACGAAATTAAAAACTCATAGTGCACCTTTCTTCGAGAGTTTGCTTGACCAACCTCTCAATGCACAAGTATTGGAGGAAAAATGGACAGATATAAAACTTTATTGTACCTTCATTCTGTCCGAAAGTAGGACGGCTGACCCCAAACAACAAGTTCTGAATAGCTTTTGGAGATGTATACTGCATTGCCTGCACATCCAAAATGCTTCCAATTTTAGACAATGATACATTCAGAGAAACAGTAGAAAGACAATCCTTCTTCTATATATAATAGTGCAGTAACGAAACCTCAGAGACTAACTTAGACGTAAAACCAACATAGAATTTTCACTGTATTTATCTTCTTGATTAGGTTATACCTTCCAATTGGTGACTGTGAAAGCGACACAAGACAGAGCAATACCCAAACTTGCATATTTCAAGATATTTCGCCGAGAACCCTGAAACCTGTCAGTAGATAAGTTCTGCAGCCTTAAGCTTAGTTTATTGACCCATATAGATTTCTCACAGGTCAAGTATCAATTCAGATACAAAACAATGAGAACACTGTATTCCATGGTTCAGAATTTTGAAATATTTGCCGTTCGTTTCAGCTGATCCCCTTTGTTAAAATGAGGGGTACCTGCGTACGCACTGTCTTATTTAAAATCAGCCTGTTGGAGTGTTACTGTCCTTGAGTATTCAGCTACTGAAAAATCATAATGCTAAAACGTCTAAACGTTAACATATTGGTCGTCTTCAATTATCCACCAGTTTCAACTCCTACAAAACTAAGAAAGGCTGACGAACTACTTAGATCTTCAGTGTATTTGCTAGGCCAACTAGGAGAAACTTTGTATAAATCAAAGCATTTTTATAGAAATGAATTGAACAGCTAAGCACCTTTTGTTTGATTAATTATCACTGCCAATTCAATGAAACACCTTACCCTCCAGCAGCAACGATTTCCTCCTTGGTAGATTTTGCCTCCATAGATGAAATACCTTCCATGTTATCTTGAAACATATCCCGGGAAGTTTGAACCACAGAAGAAACATACTGGGCATTTTGCACCGCCTCGTCTGCAACCATTTTCTATGTTAGACTTCAAAGTGAACAAAATGTAAATAACCTTAACCACCGCACCAACAGATTATAATTAGTAATGACACTGGTATTGGCAGACAATGCAGCAATCTAAAAGCTACATCTGCAGTCTTTGTCTCTTTACTAGACCTTATTGTGACATAAGAGACATTGTTAAACTTGTATATAAGTGCACCACACACTATGATGGCAGAAGGACAAAATCAATCAAAATGTAAACCAATAACCAGTTTCTGGAAAAGAAAGTACTTCCACAACACAGTAAACCATTAATCTTTAATAGTTCTTTAGAATTACTGCAAAATGTATCTTCCAGCATGCCACTATTGATGGATGCAACAGGGTATTCAAACTAAATAAACTTAACAATATGACCATTACATACTATCACAACTAGAAACACCACCACCGCCAAGAATGTCTTGAATCGAGATATATTGTATCTCCTTCTTGATAAGAGCTGGGCCAGCTTGTTTCAGAGTTTCTTCTGGTAATGATGTTGTCACAGCTATACATCTACATGAAAATGGAAAACATGTTACGGAAAAAAGTATTGCAAAAGAACCAGGACAAGTACAAAGTAAGTGTCCAGTCTTCAAGGATATGCTATAAAAAGTTATAAACAGAACTCTGTGAGTAAACTTTCGCTATGTATGATGGTAAAGGTATCCGAAGAGACTCACCTCATTTGTGCAGCTTTTGCAGCTTGAACTCCAGCTAGAGCATCCTCAATGACAATACACTGGAGAGCAGGGAGGAAGTAAGACAGCATAAGAGAAAAAAAATTAAGCAATAGTCGTCAAATAAAGAGTGGATCAATTTTGGGTATGATGCAAGACCATGGGGATGTGGTAAATATCATATCACATACGAAAGGATGCTAAACTCTACAATCATTAGTGACCTTGATAATCCTCTGGAGAATTTGTTGGTTGGTATACCTCAGAAGGGGGCACATTCAAGTACTTTGATGCAGCTATGAAAATATCTGGCGCAGGTTTTAAATTTTCAAACGCATCTGCTGATACAATTGCGTCAAACCTGAAATAAAATGGGACGTACAACACAGTCAGACCAAGGAAAGGTTGATAAAGGGTGTGTTAAAAAGCTGTGTATCGCTCAAATCATTGGAAAAGGATTCAAGCAAAATCACCATAAGCATCCTTGATATCACCGAGCTGCTTAGGCTTACATAACTAACTAAATATGTGAGGACCATTTTTTCTATTTCATTTTATGCTACTAATGAAAAGAAAGAGTCGGAGACTTGAATAACATGACTGGCACCGAGCAGCATAAGGGAGATTATGACATTTTATGTTTATAATTTTAGAAATCAGGGGCTGAGATAATCATTTATCTATAAGCTACATATAATGTACAAATGGAGATGGCAAGTACTCAATACGCCACCACATTGATGACCACTAGGAGGGAATCTGGCAATGCAACTTTGGTTTTGCTATGGATGTATAAACTTTAGCTAAAAAGTTATATTGGCTTACATCGACAAAGGTAAACCAGCAGCAGCTAAATTTGCATCAACCTTGATCCGATCAGCACTGGAAGCAACGGCTACTTTCAGACCTGTTTTTTTACACTGAAGCATAGAAACTATAAGTCACCTATTAGCAAAGCAACAAATACAAGACATGAACCATTTTCCCTTCTTACCTCTGTAATGAGTTCAAGGGCACCAGGAAATCCTATTCCAGAGTTTGGTTTTGTAAACTGTAGGAAGTTTTGAATACTCATAATATTAACAGCAATTCCAAAACCACAATGATCTGATACAACACTCAAATTTCATTTCCTTTCCCATTTTAAATGAGTTCTGGATAGATGATACATCAATTACCTTACTAAGATATATTTCAAAAAACCGTTTCTTTGCCACCTCAGTATCAAATCCCTCAACTCCCTTTAGAGAAGCAACACCTCCTAGAAAATTTGCCTCCCCTGATAGTCCATTCAACCAAACACAACATAGCAAATTATCATTTAAAGCCAATGGCACAAAGAAAAGGAATATCTTAATGAAATTGTTGTGTATGCATGTATTTACCAGTTCCAGTAAAAGGTGCAAAATCTGCAGCTGTAACTTCCACACCCATTTCCGCAAACAAATCAACCCCAGCCATTCGAGAAGGTTCTTCACTATCACAAAGAACACCATCCATATCGAACAATACAGCCGATACTTTCCCCCACTTATTTTCTGTTTCACTAACATTTTGCTCTTCTAATTTCAGACAAGATGTAGTAATACTTTTCCTAATATACTTTCTACATTGGCGAGAACTAACTAGATTTTCTCGTCCCAGATCAATCAAACTCGATTCAGAACCAAAGAAGGATAACGAATTTAACTTCGAGAAACACGGATAACAAACAGAGATGGAAGTTTTCGTGCTAAACGATGACGTCGACAACCGTAACGCCATATCTAACTAAATTACCTGTTTGTGGCGGGGAAAGTTTTGATACACTTTTATATAGACATTTATACACCTCTGACTAAAACACCCTCTTAAATCTCCAATCTCAACTTACAATTGAAATGGGGCTTTGCCCCCTTGCATTTTCAATATAGTAATTTACACCACTATAATACAATAGTTCAGCAAATTCATTTCATAGATAGTAACCAGTTCTCTTCTAACCAATCAAATTTTCCACATTATCCACTTACTGACCATTGGATGATTATAAGAAAATTAAGTTTATAGAGATTTGCGTGAGAAGCATCTCATAAAATGGATAATGAAGCCCTAAATTATCATAGCAGAAAATAAAATCAAACACAATTTTCTCAGTGAAAATCTGAATCTATTATTTACTAACAGTAACAGTAAGAGTTTCTCAGTAAAATCTAGTTACATCATCGATCATCAGTTTATCTATTGTTCATCGCTAATACAACCAGAAACCAGGTAAAAAGATCTAAATATGATCAAATCTAACCGTACAAAATGTGATCAAGATGATCAAATCTGGATATCAAGTTGGAGGTGGGGTGAGGGATATCGATACCCCAGATGAGCTTGATTTCCTGAGCAAAATGACCAAAACCAGACCGATCCATATGACGAAATAGAAAATTCCAATGCGCACCTTCTCACACATAAGATCAGAAAGGTCATCCTCGATATTCGTGCCACCGATTTCAAGTAACGTTTTCAACCGATTCGAATCAATTCCGGATCGTTTGAGAAGTTCTACCATCATCATTATCTCCGAAACCATGTTCACTGTCTTCTTTTTTGGATGTGATGAAATAGCTTCTGATTCTGCAGATTCATTAGGCGAAGCGTTCTCATTGCTGTTGATGACTTCAGATGAAGCTGAGAGAGTTGAAGCATCTGCAAACTGAAGATTCAAAATACATTAAACTGAAGAAAATAATCATTTAATAGAGAGGAAATTTGAAATTTATGTGAAGTTTCACTTTGAAAATTTCCATTGCGGTCGAGATTTCAAATTCGTCGGATTTAGCTTGAGTCGAATTCACGGTGTAACAGGTGATTTCAGATGAAGCTGAGAGAGATGAATCTGTATCGAATACGAGATTCTGCAATTGCAAAAAAAAAAAACAAAAAAACATTACAATCGATTTTCAGAACTTATCAATCAAATTTTGAGAAAATATTAAGTAATTTGAGGTTGGAGCATAAAAACAAACTTACCTCATCAGCTGTTGGAGAAACAAGAAGATCACAATCAAGAATCTCAATAGATTCGATTTCTGAAGAAGTTACTTTAATTTTTTCCATAACAGGTGAAATCATCATCGGAGATGGAGATTCAGAAACAATCTTCAAAAAACAAAAACAAAATACAAAATCAGTAAATGAAGTGAAGAAGAAAGAGATTAAGATAGAGGTTTTGGCTTTGATCTTACGTCTGCGGATTCGTGGTGAAGAAGATTTGCAGTTCGTTTCAGTGGAGTTGATGAATTTCTAGGATTTCGTTGCTGTTGTTGCTTGCGAGGTGTTTGAATTGGAGTTTTCATCGTGGCGGGAGATTTTCAAATTTTTGAGATTTTGAAAATGAGCAAAGTACAGAAAGAAAGACAAAGAGGAGAGAGTACATTTATATGTGATGAGTTTCAGGAAAGTTCTATATCTGTGGGACGTGTATCTCGAGGATGTTATTCTTGGCGGTTGCTGGTTATGAGCGCAGAGAATTGAAAAGATGAGAGATTATGGCGCAAGTTTTGCATATCTAGATTGGCTAGTTGCTAATACAAAGATGGGGTATAGCACCTGTAGGCTGTAGCCACAACTTGTTTGTTCGTTCTTATATTCCTAAGGTTTATAATTGTCACCAGCAGGGACGGAAGCTGCACTTCCAAGTTCCAACACTAATACTTCCGCTCACTTTTACTTGGAGGTCGATACAATGTTCAAGGTTTGGAATTCATAAACGGATTCTTAGTGAGAAAGGTCATGTAGAATTACGACGTACATACTTACATGGCAGATGTGTAACAATGTTGATTTACTCCTTCAGTGGCAGGAGCCTGAAGTTGGACATAACATTTGAGATGCAATAAAGCTACACAGGGAATAGTGAATTACAGATTCTTTTTACAGAAAACATCAGAGCTCTGGACTTTATCGACGAGTGCAAGTGCTTTTCTGAAGTAGTTTTAATTGTTATTTTCATTTGCACATGCAGAATAGTCTGTTTCATACCATTTAGCCGGTCAGGCTCAAACAGGAATCCCGGAATTCCCACCTGATAAAAACATAAAAGAGCAGTGACGATGAAACTAATTAATTTCAGGAACAATGCCAATATAGTCTCCTGGAGAGATGAGCAACAGAGAACCTAATGTTTTAAAATACCTCATAAGTCATAAGATTTGCAGTATTACAATCTCTCAATCCCAACCATCACGGGATCTCCTGAAATCTTTCTTTTGTGAAAGGGCTTTCTTGCTCTGTAGTCTCTTCTGTTCTCCAATAGCAGCCCTACATTACATGAAAGACATCTATAACAAGCATTTAAAAAGTTATTTACTGAACTAAAATCCTGCTGCGTCTCTCCACTCCCAATTGCAAAAGAAGTGTCTAAGTGATGCCCACGATCATGATAAGACCATACTGTGTCTCTAAACTGTTAACAACGGGAAACAGCTTTCCTAGTAAATGTGGAAGCCAGTAAAATCGTGTTGAACCTAGGATGAAATCTATAATTGTCAAAGCGCTCTTTTTCAAAGTTGGCGGTCATAGAAAATATTAGTATGTTAATCAAAATCTTTTAAGTATGTTATACAACAACCTAAAATGTTTTCTAGCCAACTGCTATCACTTTGTCCTATGCTAAAGTTTTACGCATGAGGTTATTTAGAATCTCAAGCATCACATATATTAAATACCGAGAGAAAAAAAATCTAACACTATATACTCTACATCAGACACTTGCCATTCTTATCCGTATGTGAAGACATAAGGTACGGATAAAACCATGTAAGAAATGGCTGAAAATGAAGTATTAAAGTTTCCACTGGTCAGGTGTTTCTGCTTCTGTATGTGGGAGGCATTAAGATATAGGGGTTCCATTTCATTGTCAACAATGAAAAGCATACAAAAGAAGAGGATATCAAGAATGAGGTCGCACACAAACCATAGACTGGGACGAGGTACAACAAAAATTAGAACACTTACATCTTAGCAATCTTTTTCTTCTGCTCTGCTGAAGGAGGTGGTGGGACATATGAAGCAGCATCAATGATGGCCTATTCCATTGCGAAAATAAGAAATAAGGAAATAAAACATGCGAGTCTGATAAAACTTCAAGTTCAAGTATCAGCATGATGAACAGTAAGACAGTTTTGGAAGGCCATTAAGACATTACAGTTAATTTCAGTTTTTCAACTGAGCGAAAGAAGGGAAGGCTGTTCTAATTCTTCTACCACGATGGCAGATGAGAGGAAGAGATAAACCATGGATGTATGGTACCTGCAGTTTCTCCAAAGCATCTTCTATGTTGCCCCTGAAGAAGAGTGAACGAAAGAAACTAAATGCTTTGTTCAAGACATAAGCGAAATGGATAGAAAAGATGAGTAGGGGACAGAAGCTAACTTCTGTGTTCTAGTTCTTGTAGAAGAAATGACAAGCTCCCCATCTTTGTTCATCCGATTCTTCTCCTGCCAACAAGCATGGTATAAAAATTATAACATGTACAAGGACAGACCCACAAGAAACTATGTGATGCAACAAAACTATCAGAACTTAACAGCACAAATTGCTTTCCAAAGATACATGTTATTAACATATGGGTGTATCCACCAGGATTAGATCCTTAAGAATAAAAAGTAAGAAGGCTGACAATTAATAAAGAACGAAAGAGAAAAAATATGAAATAAAAGTTTAAGGAATTTTATTTAACCATTGTAATTAAAAAATATACATGTGGGTAAAGAGTAAAGACTGGTCCAGATCTGGCTTTCTCCCAGGCTAGCCTGTCATCCTGCCGGGAGATCTCACTAGCTTCTGAACTCAAGCATGCCAAAGTAAAGCCAGCTTAGATTACTGGGTCACTCTTTTAGTTGTTCACAACATAAAGTAGAAGGCCACATTGTTTTATTTGATAAAGGTTTGCTATACATAATCTGTTCCGCAGTAGTTTTAATCAGATGGCTAAATCAGTTGCTGACACTAATTTTACAGCACTATATAATTGAATTATTCCATGCAAACTTGAATTACAAATGTCAATGATGTACCATAGACATAATCTTCTCTTTGACTCTGTCGCTCAGCCAGTATGCCTTGTTAACATTGAAACGCATATCAACCTTGGTGTTCACTATAACACATCATTTGACAAGTGAATAAGCTGCATTAAAATTGTAGAAACAATAGTATAATAGAGAAGAACCACAGCTAAAAGAATGGGAGTTAAACAGAGATACTAACAAACCTTTGTTGACATTCTGACCACCAGGCCCACCACTTCTTGCAAAACTAACAGTAACATGGTCTGAAGAAATAAAATTGGGATTCAGATTGATAAGAGATGAATGACTTTTAACCGAGAGCCAGTACAGACAAGGAGCTTTAGGTATAGTATATTCCAATTTCTGACTCAGAAATAAGATGACACGTAAAACAGATGCTGTAGCAGCAAACTAATAAAGAACAACTAGGTACTGCTATTCTAAAATTTCGTTTGAACCTGTTATGCATTAAAACCTCCTATTTCACCTTCAATTTTGAATGTCATAATGCAAAATCTTTCCCGCGTTTCACCATTATGAAGGTCTTTACAGTTCCACAATTTTGTTTAGTTTTACAAATTCTTTGATAACAAATGCATGATGTATTAACACTGAAGTTTCTAGGTTCAGCACATATGTAACATAGATGTCCAGGACTTCAATATTTAGGGAATCAAAGATTTAACAATTAGGAGGCCTCTCCATATCCCATAGTTATCCAAAATTGTTTTCTCCAATATTTGAGAGAAAAGAAAAATGATCTCAAAAAAACTTCAAAATGTGTTATTTTAGTTCCGCATCAGTTTTTTTCATATCAATCTTAGACATAATTTCACTATGGAACATAGCTACAATGTAACGCAAGTATAACTAAAAGATTTCCGATACACATGTAGCAAGAGAAAAATAAGTATCCATGCCACTAATACATTAGGTACCTTTTGTATCCAACAAACCCTAGTTTTTGCCAATTTGTAAATCAGAAAAGCTAATAAGTATCAATTACTAAACTCTATAATAAAATGTTCATCAGAAGTAATAAAACTCGACCAATTCATACCTATAGTGATTTTAGGAATAGGTTCATTTCCAGCAGCGGAAGCTCTTTCTTCAGCTTCTTGCATAAATTGATTGACCTGTGATAAACGTGATGACATCTTCTTCTCACTGGAAGAATCTGAAGACATACATACAATTCTTCCATAGCTAATACTAGGGGTGCAATCAATAATTCCATTGAATCTCACTAATGTCCATGGAACTATTGGATTAGGTTTGCAGAAGAGCGGAGACACACGGAAAATTTCTCTGGTAATCATGTTTGTAGTCATCATTCTAATTGCTGCCATTGTCGTGGCAGAGAAAACCCTTAAAGAGAGATAAAGGTTTTGGGGATTAAAATCCGTTTGGCAACTTCGGCCTGTAATTTTGAAACCGTTGTACCATTATCAAGAGATTAAACGGCTCGGTCCGGTTCGGTCGGTTCGGTCTTGAACCAGCCTTGGTTCATACTTTGTAGACAAATGCACAAAAAGTTCGTGCCTTTTGTGTGGCGGAAATTCGTTGTGCATCTTCGTTTTAAAATTATAAAATTTTCACTTGATAAACCAGAAGCAGAATAGGTATTTAAAAATACTCATAAGTGAGTGAAGTGCATTTAGTTAGATATTTTTTACTCTATTTTTAATTTGCTAATAGCTTTTATGAGATTTACGTATCTCACCATATTCAACATTCTTATTTTCTAAGAATTTACTTATGTCAATATCGCCGTATTTGTAATCTGTCTTTGTATCGGCGGATTCTCCCTCTTAAATAAAAATGGTCAACATGATAATATGAGCTATATTCTAAAACAAATTCTGTCAAATTTTTGTATGCGAAGTCAATTGTATAAGATGGAATAGCTATATTCTAAAACAAATTCTGTCAAATTTTTGTATGCGAAGTCAATTGTATAAGATGGAATGGATAATATCCCAAATTGTTATCTCCAAAGGCCTACAGTTCCACCCAAAGTATACTTCCTCAAGTGTGTTCACGAAAAGTTGAACTCACTGGATGTGTTACAATACAAGGGGATACAACTTTGCAATTCTCATGTGTCCTGTGTGGCAATGATATTGGAACGCAATATCATATTTTCATATCTTATAAAATAGCTAACAAAGTTTGGTATATGTTATTTCTTCAAGACAAATAGGTGTGGGTTTTGCTGGCTCAATGTAAGGTTTATCTTTTTGTTGTAATTAGTCTCGCTGATCAAGTTTACTCCAAAGTTAATTACTGGACTGATTTCTCTCTTCCTCTTCGCCTATAAAAGAAAAACATTTTCTTTATTTCAACTCATCCCGGAGCATGCTACTATCCCTGGCTCTTTTTCTCTCTTCTTGTTTTGCTTGCGCATTTGCTTGTTTATTTTTTTCTTTCATCTTGCTATTGAGTTCGTTTGAGTGGGCAAGTATTGTAGTGCTATACAATACTTGTATCGGGTTGTTTTATCCTGGACACAACTTCACTGTTGGGTATTTAGCGTCACTCATTTTTGAGGCGTACCGGTGAACTATTGTGTTAAGGACAATTTGATGATCATGTGACTTTACCCTAAATTTAGTGTTTAAATTTCAGAAATTTTATTTAACGTTAACATCATTCGTTTTCAGTATTTTATTGTTGTAGAACCAACAATGTTAACACAATATTTTCTTCTGTAACAATGGGAAAAAATGATGTTGACAGACCAAAAAAGTTCAGTGGGAAGGATTTCAAAAGATAACAATCAAATATGTTGTTTTTCCTGAGTTTTTATATGCTAGATGATCTTGTTCTGAAATCTTTTGATGAGAGTTTGAATAATGCTGGAAATAAAAGGGAATTGGACAGTTGGGTTAGGCAGAACTGTATGGCTAAAAACTATATTCTGAATTGTTTAGAGGATGCACTGTATGATTTTTACAATACAAAGGAGAATTTTTCTGCTTTTGATTTATGGGCTTCTTTAGAGGCAAAATACCAAGCTGAAACTACTGGAAGTAAGAAATTCTTGGTAGCTAGGTTCTTGGAATATAAAATGTCGAATGACAAATCTGTGGTTGATCAATTCCTTGAACTTTAGCGTATTATCAATGAAATTCTTGTTGAAGGCATGATGATAGATGAAACTGTTCAAGTGTATGTTGTGATTGAGAAATTACTGTCTTCCTGGTCCGAATACAAGCGTAGATTGACACATGAAACTGGTGAAATCAGTATGGTTGATTTGGGTAAGAAGATTCAAGTGGAAGAGTTACTGTGCTCCAAATACAAGAACGTATCTTCTACAAGGGATATGTCCAACAAGGCTCATGTAATTAAACACAAGTCTTCCAATACTGAAAAGGGTGAGAGCATCAAACGCAACCCTAAGAAACATTTGTTTCAGAAACCCAAATATGGCATTAGTAAAATTAAGGGTGCTTGTTATATTTGTGGAATTCCTATCCATATGACACTTCACTTTAGAAAACGTAAACACTTTAATAAAAAGAAAAACAATGCTAATTTGGTTAAAAAAAATAAGAACGAGTTTTCTGGTACGGTGTCTTAAGTTAATTTGGTAACTAATGTGAGAGACTGGTAGGTAGACTCTGGTGCTACCAAGCATGTCTGTGGAAACAGAGATACGTTCACCTCCTATTAGAAGGTAGGGGAAGGGGAGAAACTCTACATGGGTAACTCATCCGAAGCACATGTTGCAGGAAAAGGCAAAGTTGGGTTGAAGCTCACTTCTGGCAAAACTCTCACATTGAATGAAGTTCTTCATGTTCCGGACATCTGCAAAAGCCTTGTTTTTTGTGGTGTTTTAGATGATGATAAGGGTTTTAAAATTGTAATTAAATCTGGTAAAGTTATTGTCACTAAGGGAAAGGATTATGTGGGTAAGGGTTATAAGAATGAGGGTCTCTATAAACTTAATGTAACCTTTGATGAAATGAACAAAATTGATTCTTCTGCTTATGTTTGTGTGTTATTAAATGTTTTGCATGATAGACTTGGACATGCAAAATATAAGTCAATGCATAAAATTTCTAGCATAGGATGCATACCCAAATTTAGTTTGGATAATGAACATAAATGTGAAGTATGTGTATAATCAAAATATGCTAAAAAACCTTTTAGAAAAAAATGTTCAGAGAAATTCTAAACCATTATAATTAATTCATTCAGACCTAGTTCACATGAAATCAACTCAAACTAGAGGCGGTAAAAAATGGTTTGTCACATTTACAGATGACTGTACGAGGTACTGTCACATATATTTACTTAAAGGTAAGGATGATGCCTTAGAAGCCGTTAAGATGTATAAAATTGAATTTGAAAACCAATTAGATATTATCATTAAAAGAGTTAGGTCTTACCGTGGAGGTGAGTATGAAATTCCAATAGGATAATTTTGCTCACAACATGGCGTTAAGATCACTCCTCTTTATTCACCATAATCTAATGGTGTGGCTGAACGGAAGAACCGAACCCTTAAAGAGCTGATGAATGCCATGTTGATTAGTTTATGATTACCGGAAAACTTGTGGGGGGAGGCCGTCCTCTCAGCTTGCTATATCCTGAACAGAGTACCTTTTAAAGGATCAGATAAAACCCCATATGAACTATGGAAGGTAGACAAACTTCTTACGCATACTTTAAAGTGTGGGGGTGTTTGCCTAAGGTTTATATTCCTCCTCCTAAGAGAATAAAGATAGGACCAAAAACTATTGACCGTGTCATCATAGGGTATATTGAGAATACTACTACATATAGATTTATGGTTGTAAGTTCTGAAATTTCTGAAATTGGTGTGAATACTATTATGGAATCTAGGAATGTTGTGTTTTTCAAAAATATTTTTCCATTGAAATTTGATTCTCGCATGTTATGTGTTGATCCTCTAGATGTTCTTTTGACCATTCAGACATTACCTCTATAGGAAGATGAAGTTGAATTTGAGCCTAGAAGAGGTAAAAGGCTTAGAACTGAAAAATCTTTTGGGCCAAACTTCATAATATGCTTAGCTGAGACTGATCCACAAACTTATAGAGAAGCAATGAATTCTTATGAAGCTCCATGGTGGAAAGAATCTACCATTAGTGAAATGAATTTCATCATACAAAATGGTACGTGAGAGATTGTAGGCTTATCTTTAGGGTGTAAACCCATAGATTGTAAATGGATCTTCAAAAGAAAACGTAAGGTAGATGGGACTGTGGAAAAATACAAAGCTATGTTAGTAGCTAAAGGCTATAAAAAAAGAAGGTGTAGATTTCTTTGATACTTATTCACCTGTTACGAGAATTACTTCCATTAGGATGTTAATTGCTATTGCTTCCATTCATAACTTAGAGATACAACAAATGGATGTAAAGACAACTTTTCTAAATGGTGAATTCGATGAAAAACTTTACGTGGACCAAGCTGAGGGATTTGTAGTGAAAGGTTGTGAAAACAAAGTTTGTAAACTCAAAAAATCTTTGTATGGTTTGAAACAAGCACCTAAACAGTGGCATGAAAAATTTGATCATGTAATGATTTCTAGTGGTTTTAAAATCAATGTATATGACAAGTGTGTTTATACTAAACTTGTGAAGATGCATGTGTGATTGTATGCTTGTATGTTGATGATATGCTTATACTTGGTACAAACATGGATGTAATTAATTCCACTAAGAACATGCTAAATGAGAACTTTGACATGAAAAACTTAGGCCCCGCTGATGTGATCTTACGGATGAAGATTAGAACAAACTCTAATGGATATAGTCTTAGTCAATCTCGTTATGTTGCATCTGTGCTTAAAAAATAAAATCAATTTGATTGTAAACCTGCTTGTACTCTGTATGATCCTTGTTGTAGACTCAAAAAGAATAAGGGTAATGGAGTTTCACAACTTGAATACTCACATGTTATAGGAAGTCCGATGTATTTGATGAACTGTACGAGACCAGACATTGCTTATGCGGTGAGTAGGTTGAGTAGGTATGCATGTAATCCGCGGCAGGAGCATTGGTATACACTTATTAGAGTGCTGAGGTATTTGAAGTACACTTTGACCTTTTTGAACTATGAGAGGTACCATGCCGTCCTTGAAGGATTTTATGATGCAAACTGGATATCAGATTCAGAGGAGTCTAAGTCTACAAGTGGATATGTCTTCACTCTAGCAGGTGGGTCTATATCTTGGAAAAGTTCCAAACAGATATGTATATCTCGATCCATTATGAAATCAGAGTTTATTGCGTTAGATAAAGTAGGAGAGGAAGCCGCTCGTCTAAGATGCTTTCTAGAAGACATTCCTCTCTGGCATATGCCTGTGCCAACTATATCTATACATTGTGATAGTCAAGCTGTAATAGCTAATGCTAAAAACAACAACTATAATGGGAAGTCTATACACATTCGTAGAAGACATAATTCCCTGAAACAACTAATCTCAACTGGCGTTATTTCTGTTGACTTTGTGAGGTCTAAGGAGGATATCGCGGACCCTTTGACGAAAGCTTTGTCCAAGGAGATAGTTAGTAATGCATCGAGGGTATAGGGATGAAGCTCATTAAATAAATTTTCCATGAAGGATACTCAACCTTGCTGACTGGAGATCCCAAGATCAAGGTTTTGAATGAGACAACTAATTTGTGGTGGGTTAAAGGAAACACTATCAAAGAATTTCATTCTTTGTCCCTTCCATATGGTGTAGACGTGATAGTGTGACTGCATGTGAAGGATGACTTTTTATTAAGTCTTAATGAGTTTTATCATTTCAATTTAAGATTGAAGTGGGTTGTAGCAGTAAACACTCTTGATGGAATTCACCTATATGAATATGGAAGTGGGCCGCTTCCTATGATAATGGAGTTGATTCTCTAGAGCATTCTGAGAAACGGGATAGTCCAAGGCCAAAATGGACACAATGACATGAACTTGACAACACCTAGAGAGATATCACGTGTGGAAGTTATTGATGAACTACACCAAACGATGACAGTTCCAGACATCGCGTTCACTGTCTATCAAGTAGTTCCAGTAATTTCTCACTAAGCAAAATTTCAAGACCTTATGGACACCTCTTGCCTATAGTGGTATTTGTCGCTTTTTGATTTCTGATTTTTTATCGGTTTTTCATTCATGTGGGGGATTGTTAGAGAAAATGATTTTTTAATGTTTTATTTTTTGGTCTTGGTAGGAATGGATCTTAGGACCTAAGGGTCACAAAGGACACTAGCTCATTTTCACTAATTGTGAATGAAACCTTTTGTACCACATAGGAGAAACTAAAGATGTTGCTTCTACATATTACTAAGAAAATTGCATCTAAGAGTGGCCTTTTGGGTCAACACAATTTTGTGTGGGGGAGACGACTTACGCAATAGGCTAGCTGGTGCAACCACATATTTCACACACGCGCGGTGCTTTGCACCGAAGCACGCACACCGCCGCCGTCCATCTGGTCGGACGGGCCGGGCTCGGGTGTGAGTGTGGGTCAACCAAGACTTATCTTTTTGGACAAAATACTTGTTAATTATTTCTTTAACGAATTTAATTTTAAAAAATAAATCTTGTCTTAGTGGGGGGGCATCTGTCCCGGTGAATATAATTTCATTTACAACATGTGTCGATATTTTCTGCTCGTTTTTCTTTACATCATTATGTCGACACAGATTCACAACATTATGTCGACACAGATTTACAACATTATGTCGACAAAGAATTAATTGCTGTACTGATTTTTCTCTTCCTCTTCGCCTATAAAAGAAAAACATTTTATTTATTTTAATTCATCCCAGAGCAGGCTACTATCCTTGGCTCTTTTCCCCTCTTTTTGCTTTTCTTGCGCATTTGCTTGTTTATTTCTTTCCGTCATCTTGCTGTTGAGTTCGTTTGAATTGGCAAGTATTATAGTTCTATACAATACTTGTATCGGGCAGTTTTCTCCTGGACACAACTTCACTGTTGGGTATTTAGCATCACTCATTTTTAAGGCATACCGGTGAACTATTGTGTTTAGGACAGTTTCATAATCAAATGACTCTTCCCTCAAATCAGTGTTTAAATTTCAAAAAATTTATTTAACGTTAACGTCATTTGTTTTCAGTATTTTATTGTTACAGAACCAACACATAGATCAGTCGAGAATATGGTAGACGGATGCAAAGGTTAGTATTTTCATTTATGAATTCCAGTTCATATATACTCACGGTACTGTACTATTTTATAGCTAACCAATACTAATAATAATTAGTAAATTTATAATCTGATTTTGAACCTTAATGTTACAGGTAAGAGTTCATGGCCAGAGTTAGTCGGGATCAATGGAAAGATTGCAGCAGCGAGGATCAAATCTGAGAATTGCAAGGTAAATGCACTTGTGATTTGCAACCTTAGACTTTAGGTGCGACAGGGTTTGGGTCTAGGTCAATGAAGCTGGAAAAGCTGTTCGAACACCTATAATTGGGTAATTACATGCACTATATGCATGATCATGTATGAATTCATGGCAGGCCTTATCTAAAGTTTTACTTTGATATACGTATGAATCAAATCGTTACTCCATGTATACTTATCGATGATGAGTCGTTTTATTACCATTATAGTTGTCCCTATAGTTGTCCCTAATGTTATTAAATAAAAATTGGCCGGATCGATTGTGTCATTTATCAAAGCTTCAAACTTGAATCCAACTTTGAATTATCAAGCCCCGCCACCATCTACCTCAAGGTTGTTCCAAGATCTATCTGGGTTCGAGCCGATTATATATCTCCAGCTGTAACTTAAATGAATGGGTCATTAGTAATAGTAGTAACAATGATCTTCCCTTTTGACTATTTTTACTTCTGCAAGTGATAACTGCTCATTTTTCCATATAGCTTCTGTCTAGTTTTTCATATGATTAGAGGGTTTCGGATCTAGTTTTCAGCTACACGCATACAGGAAAAGGTAAACTCAAAATCAAACAGATGATAATATACAGTCCAAAGATAGGTTGAAACTAAAAATTGATCTTCATTTAATGAGTACAATATCAAATTACATTAAGACTAATACATAGTAATAAATTAAGAAATTATTGAAACGACTGCAACCCTAGCTCAAAGTTAATAGAGAGAGCTAGAGATATAGATATTACTCCAAGTCAACATATAGTTATGTACAATCGACCATTACGACTCTTTGAAGGAACTAACTAAATTACAACAATACTAACTCATGTTACAGACCTGATTACTCTGTGTAACCTTACTCATTAAAATGTTAAAAACCCCACAAATAATAACTAATACTACCTTCGTCTTAGAAAAAGAGATACTATCATACTTTTATTTTAGTTTATTTTTAATAATTAATTTGGAAATATATTAAGGTATAAACTAATTAACAAGTACTAATCACTATAGTTAAGCTTTTATCACTTTGCTTTGATGATAAAGAGGCGATGGTTTTAAAACCCTGAAAACATGTTCTTCACCTGTGCATTTGTCTATTCTAACAATCCAATGACTCTTATTATGCTTTGCTTCCATCAAATCTACTTTCTTATTACTTGCCGGTATTCTACACACCAACAAGCCTTCTCCTATAGGTAACAATTGGGTCTTAAACCCACTCTTATTCCACCAAGATCCCTTGCTAAATGCATTATATCCTACGACTACAGCGCCTTTATTAACTGCGCCTTCGTGAACGGCTCGAATAATACCCTCATGATCATCTAAATTGCAATCAACGAGAACAAAGTCAGCTCCTTTGTAGCAGTTCAATAAAAGCCTGCGAGCATCTCCGATAACAAAATCGACAAACTTAGCATTTGGGCCTAGCGCCTTTAGTGAAGATTCAAGCTCTTCATGTCCGCGAAGTATACAAACTACACGACCACCGGTTTGGTGAGCCGCTACTACTAATGCTAGTGTTGTTGCTCCTGCAATGCCTGAACAGGCTTCAACCATGAAGTGCCCGCTATTACCAGCTGCAAGGGCCGATACAAATTCAGCTACAGCTGGTTCCTTAGCTAATTTTCCCTGAAAACATAATCCATAGAATCCTCAATATCAAAACATTTGATTGCAATAAAACAACAACGAATCTAACTATGATATAACTAATTCATGAAAAAAATACATGATTAAGTGTATGATTTCTTACCATTTTTAAGGTTTTGAGGTAAGCTTTAGTAGCATTTTCAGCAGACCAATTGCAAGCCATTTTTGTTTTTGTTAATTCTTTAATTTAAGTGATGAACAATCTTGATTCTTGCAGTACTCAAGTTGATTTGGAAATGATGAATTGATATCTTGATTGAAGATCCCTTTTTATAGAGTTTCCTTGATATTATCGTGAATGCGTGGAATATAACCACTCAGGGGAGGTTGTAATTGTTAGGTAATTTCTTATTCCAACTGGCAAAATAAAGCTTAAAAATGTACGGATTCATTTAGTAATGACTAATCTACTCAAATCTCCATATGATTAGATTATCATAACTTAAGATTCAATCTTAAAAAGTTTAAAGACGAAAACCAGGATGTTTAGGAGGAATTATTATCTAGCTAGCTAAGAATAGTACTACAAGTACCAACAGCCATGTGACTATACCCCCGGCCACATGCATGGTTTGTGCATGTACTGTATCAGTTAACAAACAATTCAATCGATAGATGCGAAATTTCGATCCAAATAAAGATATTTTAAAGGTTCAAAAGATGTATCCTTAGAAAAATCTTTATTTAGTCATTCGAAAGGTCGGGTGAAAACGACCTAATTCTATTAGTACTGTGGGCATAGCGAATTATTTCGGAGAGAGGAATGCACTAGATCGACCTAATGCAATATTAAATATGCTCCCTCCGTTTTTTATAAATCGAGTTACATAAAAGTATCAATCAGTACTGACTTAAACGATAAAAAAAGAAGATGAATGCACGTTCGGCCGGCTCTATCACATTCTTTTCTGTTCATCAGGAAACAGAATTAAGCCCGGAGAAGTTCACTAGAACAAGAAAATACAATGCACAACTGCTTTCTGGTTTTAGTACATCATATCAAACACAGTAAATGTATAAATCTCATCGACACCACTTTGATAATTACCCATGGATCACACTTCATATATAATACTTCTTCCGTTTCTGAAAAAGTGATACTATCGTTTTTTCATTTTAGTCTAAGAATAAATCAATTTGAAAAAATGATAGTAATTCTTTTCCTGAAACGGAAGTAGTATATATCTAATAGGCTAATGAATTTCTCATTTGCAGAAAATGATCTGCATTAACGAATTCAAGTGCATATCACGTTCGATTCGTCCATTATAAAAGACTAAATCGCAAAAGAAAAGTGACCATCCTAGAACCTGGCTAGCTTCAATAATCATGATTAAAGAATTTCTAATTTGTCAAAGATTCTTATTGTAATGGTTAAGCAAATCTCATAATAATGTTCTCCAGTTCCCCAAATACTCATGAATTAGCTGTCATGTCCTTTGAAGCACACCATACTAGCAAACTTCAAAACCGAGGAAGAAAATTAAATGTTGGGTACTACTATTTCTCTCGGACAAACCTAACAAAAGATCACGTTCGTGTAAACAGCAAACCGACAATTTGTAGATGATGGCCTATATTTTATCCATGCCATGTATCTAGGTTTGTCTTTTGGTTCCAATACATTACTAGTACAAAGTTTGGCCATGCCAACTTAGTACACTGAATTACTAGTACAAAGTTTGGCCATGCCAACCCCATGCCAAACTATTTGGAAGATTTTTAGTTCTATTAATGTCAGTGCAAAACCAATAAACTACTCCCTCGTTTTTAAATGATTTTTTTATTTAGTTTAACAAAGGCTAAAGAAATTAATTATTATAATAATTTTTTTATATTTTTTTATTAATTTATCATTTTGTTTTAGATGATTTCCTCCATTAGATATTAGATAAAAAAAAGAGATAAATTAATAAATTAATAATATATGATTGTCCTTAAATGAAACCCTGATAACCATTTATAAAATCCTTACTTATCTTTTATAAACGGAGGGAGTATATTATGAGTTATATACCGGCACCATTATTTTCGTAATATGTCTATATAACAATGTTTCATAGGGAGAATTTTTGGGTGACATGGTTGTTGCTTTTAAAAATTGGATAATACACAGGGATCTCTTTTTTGAACAGATTTTTTAATTTCAATTTATGATTTAGTTTTTACTTAATTTTCTTACAATCACAATCGGATACAAGTGGATGATAATTAACATATTTTTTTATAATTTTCGAACCAACTATTGTTATAGCGTTATGATCGCTTTACAGTGTCAAACATGATTACTGAGGGGTAAAAGGCCAGACCCTGTAAAAAAAATTTGGCAACCCTTTTTTATAATTTATTTCCTTACGTATTTGTGTATTACTTTATTTTTGAAACTAATAATTATAACTCCTGCAATGATCTTCAAAACCTATATGGACAGGAAACAAGTGGAAAAACACAACTGAGTATATATGCCGGTTGAATCAACCACCTAGACAAACATCTAAACCGAATCTGTCTTCAAGGCTTTAACAGTACGTATATCTTACTATAATAAAGAAAAGCCCAATTTTCGACCCTCGTACGGATTTCAACCGTGGAACCTAAAATGTCTTAATTACCCCTCCGTGTTTTCAAGTATTCGCTTGCGTTTTCGTAATAGTGTGAATGTTCGAAGGCTAATTCAGTATAACGTTTTAGTTCAACGTCGTCGGGTAAATGTTTTTTTACTTTTCTTTCTCCTTTCTTTATTCTCTCGACTGAATGAACAGCTCGGTCTCCGCTCAAAATCCATTTCCACCCAAAATCGATCATCGACTATTTTAGGTTTTGAGTTCTATCCCTAATCATTTGATCTTTCAATGTAATTGTTTGTAGTTGATTTGGTTGGTTTGTTGTACTGTAAGTAACTTGCTAGGGTTATTTTCTTTCTGGAAATTGGAATTTTTCATATGAAGAAGAGACTGAAGATGTGAAATGTAAATTGGGGCAAAATATTGATCCTATTGCTTGGAAATTTCAATTCCTCAAACCAATTTTCACTTAAGGCTCCACCGATCTAATTGAGGTAAGTAACTTTCTAATTGAGTTAATTAGGGGAGATGTGGGTCTGCTTTAGATACAAGCGAATTCCTCTATTAGTACCAGGGATTTGCTTACTACATTCTAATTGTTCTAAATCTGAATTCCTCCTTCTAGAATAAGCACAATAACATGCCCTTGTATATGATAAGCTATTGGGATACTATCTTCGTATGAACTATTTTTGTCAAAATAGGAATCAATCAACTTATAATCCGTATAGGCATGGAGAAAACTATGACATGATTTGATGAAATTTCCATCTTTAATGTCCATGGTGTTGTTAAATGACAGGAATCTGAGCTGATTATGACTCGAGATTGGTGGGCATTATAGAACAGTTAAGCTGATTATGTGGTTTTAGGTTTTTTTTGAGTCTTAGTCCTTTTTTACTAATCATAAAAAAGACAAGTAAGACTTTGTTATGTTAAGTTTAATAGTATGCTGATTAAGGCTTATAATGATCAGAATCTTCTTCCAGTTTGTGTGTCGCACTTCAGAATGCAAATGTTCAGTTGAGATACATATAATAGTTTTTCATACATGAACCAAATGCGTGTGTTTTTAGAGGATGTGAAGTACATTGATGCTGTCAATATGGTCCAAAACCTGAAATGCATGCATAGAATATATGGAAAAGGTCATAGGCTAGCCATAATAGTTTTTGTTCAATTGGTTTTTGATTTAGCTATTATTCGAGAGAAAAATTGTATCAGATGATTTTCTTTTTAATTGTTCAATAATCGGTGATTGTTCAGGTATACTAGACTGCACTTCTTTTAGATTCACCCTCTCATTATGCGTGCCTAGAACTAAACTGCACTTCTTCTGTTTATTAAACCCTAACAGAACTACTGATAATCATTAGCGAGTTTGTTATTGTTATTGTGGAGTCTTCAAAAGATTATTAGTTAGATATTGCTAATTATTGTTAATTCATACCTTAAAGCTGAAAAGCAAGATGCTGGCATAGGTACTAACTTTGTAGATGAATTCGTTGGAACTAGAACAGCTACATGGAAAGGAATAAATAAAAGTGTCGGCTGAAGTTGTAGGCTTGGTTACTGAATTACAGTGGGCTCAAGATCTAGACTTAGCCTGTTCATACTGTGTGAGCATTTTTTTCTTGAATGTGGATCCGGTAAATGAATTTTAGACCTGCATATGTTTGGAAGGATCTTATATTCAGGATGCTTATCTACTAGCATAGGATTATATGAAAACAATAAGTGTGGCCAGAACTTGGTCTCATATCAGCTTATCTAAGTCTCATTGTACAAAGCATTGTATATTTGTATCTGTTGCGGTAAGCTCAGTAACCATGTGCCGCAATATTTTAATTTCAGCTAGCAACTAATCCTAAGGCAAGTTGTGAGGTGGTCACTTGATATAGTACTAGGCTTCCCATGTTTTTGCTATAAACAGCACAGACTTCCCATGCTCTAATCCTAACAGCAGATACTTCAAGTTTGTACATTTGACCTTCATTTACAGTAAGGGAGTAAATTAATGTTTTGAAATTGAAATTAGTCACATCTACTGCTACACATTGCTTTAAATGGAATTAAGTTATACAGTACTAGGCTAATAGCTATGTTGTTGAATGTAATTCTATTAGGGATTACCAACAGTTGGTTGTATTGATCTAGGTGTATCCATGGTGTCGGAAAATCTATTGATGAAGATGTTAAAGAGTCTTCAAAAATAGACCTACTTTTACTTCCCAAATTTATTTACAATCTATTTTGTTTTATTTTACAAGCTATTTCATTACAGCTCCTTCACTGGGATCTGACGATGGCTCGAGGAAGAGATTTTGTGAAAGGCCGACACTGTTTGATGCTTCAATTGTGTGCAACATGGCCTCAACTGATGTTTTTGATTTACTTTGTTATAGGGCATCTTATTTATGTACATCTATAAAAGAAACCAATAACAATATGTTTTGTGGGTTTCGGAATCAAACACCCTCTTTGCTAGTATTGATAATGAGAAAGGATTGGTCAGCAACCATCGTTCACATTTATATTTGATGTCTCCAGTTTTTGTTGTCCCACATAAGATCTAAGAAACAACTGCTTAAAAGCGGTTTTCTCTGGGAGCAGGGGAGATGTATTATTTTGTAACATGAAAAGATATCTGTCTGATGGTATATATGTTTGCATGTGTATTAGGCTATAGTCCATACAGATATGGGTTGGCAAAGAATATCA
This sequence comes from Papaver californicum, assembly GCA_023531435.1. Taxonomy (NCBI): domain Eukaryota; kingdom Viridiplantae; phylum Streptophyta; class Magnoliopsida; order Ranunculales; family Papaveraceae; genus Papaver; species Papaver californicum. The sequence goes on along the minus strand of JAJJMC010031210.1, from coordinate 4,811,984 downwards.
ACAGAAGGTGGTGCGAAAGAGCCAAACAGGTACACGATCTACAGATTTATCAAAATATGATATACAAATAAATACTACGTGCACATTCAACAAAATATTCCTAAGAATAAATGAGGCACACGATTTTTTTATTATTTCTTTTGCTAGAAAAATGAGGCACACGATTGGGCATCACTATTTCTTCTTTAAGCGTATTATTGTTGTGCAACATACGATACGCTACACGGACATATGAACTTTATCCACTGTATCATATCTGGATACACGTATGGGTTGGCTTTTGGAGTGGCTGTAAGTCCAATGTACTTAATGCAATCTATCTCATCTTAGCAACAGTAAAAGGGTCAAGAGAACCTTTTTCTTGGATTGCATTGCGATCTAGAGCCGCTAAAAACAATTACATGTACGTTCTTTCTTCAACAATCGATAAGCCAAAGTATTTAACAATTGATATTCTTTTTATCCAAAAAAATATCGACAGTTAAAATCTGTTTGATCGAAGTATGATAAAGGAGACAATATATTAAAGGTGTAGCCAAGTACGGGAAACCTTGAACTTGGACTCAGGAGGTCTATAGTTAAGTATACGCTGGAGTAAAACACGGCAGGACGGTGGATTTGTATGCTCTTGGAAGTTGGAACTGGTACATTGGCTGAACCAAAAGACAAAGGTGAGGTCAAATTGGGGTCTGTTTTTGATTTTTATCGATGGAACGGCCCTCTGGTGCAATGTCATTGTGAGCAAACAGGACGGGTATTCTATTTGTTATCTTCTTCTTTTCTACTGCAATTTTTAAGCTCCACTGTACCTTTTATTCCTGGCTAATTTTAGGTATGTCTGTTTTATTTCAGGTCTATCCAATTTTACTCACAATTAAAAAGTAGAATAAGGGATGTTTAGGTTTAGTCAAAAATATCAAACTACTCTCAACTCATTAGTTAATTCTCGTACTAAAATCAAAATATAAATAAAAAAACTTTTTCCCTTCTCATTACTTTCAAAATTTAACAATATCTAAAATAAAAATCAAACAAAAAAACTTTCTATTTCCATCAAACTTTTCGAATTCTAAAAATCCTAAATTTCCAAAAACAAAGTAAAAACTATCAATTAGTCCTAATATAAATTATATTGTGTTAGTTTGGTCATGTTGATTTGGTCCAATTGCTCTAAGGTGTTTTAAAAAAAAAAATCTTATCAGTTTGGTCCAAAAACTAATATTTGGTCATAGGGTGAACGTTACCCTCACGGAATGACGTCATCATTTTTTAAATCAGTGTCAGAAATACTCTTTTCTTTATGTTATTTCCTTTCTCTTCTTAAATATAAAAAAACTTAAAAATAACATATTTCTCAAACTACATATCGTAATTTAGCAAATTTTATATACTCGGAAAGCTCTCGACGAGATCTATAGAATGATTACCACTTTCACTATTTTTTGAAACTTTAATTTTCATGTTATTGTTTGGCGAAAAATCAACTACAAAATGAACTAACATAAGAGTTCATTATCCAAAATGAATTGCTATAATTAACTTCCAATATTATGAGTTTATTCTACAAAATAAACTACTATAATTAATTTCCAATATTAAGAGTTCATTCTACAAAATGAACTGCTAGATAACTACCAATATTACGAGTTCATTCGATAAAATGAACTGCTAGAATGAACCACCAATATTACGAGATCATTTTACAAAATGAACTGATATAATTAACTATGAATATTACGAGTTCATTCTATAAAATGAACTACCAATATTACGAGTTCATTCTACAAAATGAACTGCTATAATTAATTACTAATATTACGAGTTCATTCTACAAAATGAACTTTTAGAAATGAACTATCATACTTTATAATGGTGTTCATTCTTGAATATGAACTAAGATTACTAATACCGTGAAAATTAAAGCTTCGAAAAATATTACAATTTGTACTCGTTGTATAGATTTCATCGAGAGCTTTCCAAATATATAAAATTAATTTGTTAATTTTCAACTTATGGTTTGAGAGATATTTTAATTTATAAGTTTTTTTACTTTATTTTAAGAAGAGAGAGAAAATATTACATGGAAATGTTATTTTAGTTATTTTAACATTTTCAAACAAATAAGGACCAAACTAAATTCCCTTGTTTATTAGTGGATGAAATTATCTTATTTTTTGTTAACCCTTTCTTATAATAGCATTTCTGATCTATGTGTTATTTTCGTTAATCAAATTCCTGAGTTATTACCAGGTTCATGAACAACATGCAGAGGAATCAGTAGATATGATGGATCCACATCGAACGATTTTTCGTTTCATTTCTCTCGTACATAATTACCATAACCATAATCCGGCAGATAATATCCAACGATTCTACCTTTTCATTTGCTTTTACTTTTACTTTTTTCCATGTCAGAATCATTGGATAAGACACTGCTTATCCACCGATTCCGTTGTTTTTATTTTTTTAATAGTACCTGATGACAATCACTGGATACGCTAGATCATATCTAACGATTTTTGGATATGATAATTTTTATTTTTTATCAGTAAGAGGAGTCGGTGGATCGTCTTATCCAGCGATTCCTGCTTAGTATTTTTCTTTTCAATTATATGGTTAGAATCGGTGGATAAACGTTGTCTTATCTACCAATTCTGTTATGTTCATTTTAGGCCTTCAACTTTTGTTGTTAATTGAATTAGAGACTGTTGATTGCTTGAAATAGTAGAATTTGTGTTCATTTTAGGATGTTGTGATGAATAATCCTTTTTATTAGATTTTTTGAATCTTTAGTAATACTGAAGTTTGTTGTTGAATTTTTTTATTTGTATAACCACTATAGATGGTCATAATCGGTGCGAAAACCACAACAAAAGGTTAGCAGTTACATCTGCCCCATCCAAACCAAATTGGATGAAGTTTTAGAGCTCCTACATAAGTTGGTAATGGAGGAGCTTGATGAAGTGTTTGAATTGGCAACCCATATAAGAGATAATATTGCTTTTTGGAAAACCCATGAAGCAGTCCTTGAAGAGGCTGGTGGTGGTGGTGGTGGTGGTGATGGTGGTGTTAATGACGCTGCTACTCCTGCGGCTGATATCTAATATCTGTTTTAAGACTTATTGGATAAATTAAACTAAGACTTCTTGTTGCGTTATTTAGTTTTGGTTGTTTTAATCGAATACTTATTTCGTTTGGTGGATGGATGAACTTATGGTTTATTACGTTATATGAATGGTTTAAAGTTCGCTTCACATTTTACTTATATGATTGGTAGTAAACATTTTCATCTTCTTGCAGTTGTGTTCAAGATCGATGGATACTACATATTGATGGACACATAATTTATATATTTTTACCACTTAACTTATATTTACTAGTGAATATATTTGTGTTAATTCTATGGTTTTCATATTATTTTAGGTTATATGCATGAAACCCACAGTTACGAATAAAGCATAACTAAATGGTAATAATTAACGACAATACAACATCCCAGCTATATCTATTCTTGAAGTCTAGAAGTGGTCGGACTTGGATAGGAGTTTCTGATTGTTGTAGGAGGGAGAAGTGTACGGTAAAGAGCTATAGAGATCAGAGGAAGGATAGAAAGAATAGAAGAGGGAGCATTTTCTGTTTAGAGAAGTTGACGTGAGAGGCGTAGAAAGAATGTGAGACCGAGAGCACGTGGGAGAGAGTGAATCTATGATGTCACAGATGAGGCTAAAGAAAATGGAGTGTGTGTATCAGTGAGTGGCTGGAAAATGGAGTGTCTGCATCAGTGAGGCTAAAGACAGAGGAGAGAGGGCGTCATTGGAGAGAGAAGGAGAGTATGATAAAAGGAAAAGAGAGGTTGTTCTTTTGGGGAGGCGGATTGAAGGAGAAGAGGTGAGAGAGACAAAGAAGATATAGGGGAAGTGGACTTGAGAGAAGGTGGTACGACGGATTGGGAGAGAGGAGAGTAGGCTAGAAGAGAGAGGACATCACGTGAAGAGAAAAGAGTAGGTTAGGGAGAGAGGTGGAGAGTAGGCTAGAAGTGAGAGACATAGGCTGGTGATTGACAGATTAGGAGAGAGGAGAGAAGGAGGTGAGAGGACGGCTGAAAAGTTGGAGAGAAGGGGCTGGTGGTTCTTCTGATGGTGGGAGAAATTGGAAGGGATCAATCGCCAATAACACAGTGAAATCTTTATATCTTTCTCTTAATTTATTTTTAATGGGTTTTGGGAACCCCTAGCCATGTTCTAATTGCTTTTATCTAGGGTTTATGTTGAAACCACTAAGAGTACTTTGAATTGAATTATTTGGTACAGACTATTATGATTTGAATAGATTAATTCCATGATTTTGTTTATTGATATAATGATAAAATTAGTTGTTGTTTCACCGGTTATGTACAATACAATAACCTTTGCGTATAATTTATAGGATTGCAAATATTTGTCTACTTATTTGATATTTCATGCTTGGGTTAAATCTTTTGATGGTGTACGCTTAGAATAGCCAGGTATTATTTGTGAACCTATAATTAGTTTCGTATAATTTTCTCTCTAAAGCAATTTGATGGGGTATGCTGAGACTTAGAGTTTTTGATGCGCCATGCTTAGGATGTCCCAGTGATATTTGCGACTCTAATATATATACTAGGTGATGTCGATAAAACGAACAATAGATAAATATTCAGGAGTTATGTTTCACTTCAGTAATTAAATAGGAATGGTGGTGGATACTCAAAACCCTGGTTACCGACTCTCTCTGCTTAGTTGTTTTATTAGTTTAGTTTGTTTTATTATTTCATTCATAATCTTAAAAATCTAAAAATATTGTTTCTGATTAGTTTAATAGAGATATTGATTACAATATTTGCCCGCTCCTTGTGGGTTCGACCCGTACTTGTCGTTGTCTGCATTGTAGACACCGTGCGATTGCGGTTATTTTATATAGGGTATTCTAAAGTCCTATCAATTTTTGGCGCCACTGCCGGGGAGCGATTGTGAAATATTGTAATTATTATTTTTTATTTTCTAATCATAGTTTAGGTTTTTATTTTATTTCTTTATTATTTTGTACAATATTTTTAATTTTATTTTAGGATTCTTTTTCCTTTTCACTTGTTTTTGTTTTAGTATTTCTTTTCAGGTGCTTTTCCGAGGATGATGACTCATTCTCAAGAGACGTCATCTAAGATGACACTTCGGGTATATATGAATCGATAAGGAAGTTCTTGTTTCACCTATGGTAAGTGAAGAATCACCTCTAATGATATATGAGAAGTATCATAAACATAGGCCGCCTAGTTGGAAGCAAAGATTGAGAGTTCTGGAATGCCAGAAATAATATGCTGATGATGATCAGTCTTGTAGTGACTCTTTGTTCCATACAGAATATATAGATGATTATGTAAATGATTTGCATAATTACATAGATGAATCTATCTCACAAGATCATTCCCACGACTTAGAGGTTGTTTCTAGACCCCTAGACTTCCAAAAGTTACCTAATTTAGGATTAGAATTGTGTGCTTCTCAAGTTTTCTTGGATCACTTTGCATCCAAATACCCAAAAGACTTTCCTATTCCTGACACCGTGCATGAACCAATTGATACTTCCCCAATCCCAATATTATCCCCATATTTTATTCTTTACGCACTTCCAAGTGTAGTAAAAACTTGGTTTGGGGGTAATCCCTTGTTTTTGATAGTTTCAGTGTCTCTGTGTTGCCATAATATAAGTGTGAAACTGTCATTTGTATATATTGTATTTTGGATTGATCCCCAAATTTTCAGGTTGTTAGTGTATGGGGATCCTTTCTGTACATATCCAGTAGGTAGATTCTTATTTTCTTGTTTTTATTTTCTTTTTAGGCTTTTTGTTTATTTTTATTTTCAGTGTTGTTTGTTATTACTATCATTTGATGTGTGTGATGTAATTTTAATATAGTGGTAAAAAGAGGTTCGATTCTCGAACT
>JAJJMC010031210.1:4778998-4791491 GCA_023531435.1 Papaver californicum | reverse complement strand
AATTTAAGTAGTAAAACATTAATTTTAGTAACATACATTTTTTTTTTTTTATTTCCCAACATTTCATTTATTCTTGAGTGTCTTGCGGTTTTTCTAAGTTTTCTTGCATGAGGAGTTCCTTTCTGCTATTTTAGGTTGTTGGCAAAATGTATATAAGGCTTTATTCTGCTTCAGTAACAGATGCTTTGTACCCCCACTCTGAATCCATGCTACTAATTCAAGTCAGGTACAATAGATGTCGAATGTTTCATCATAAAAGTGCCAATCTGCTTGAAGTTTTGTGACCAACTTATGTCACCATATAATGTCTTGGTCTTTAATCTTATTGAAGTGCCATTTATGATGTTACAACTTCTGGCTAAAACCTTAATGTTATAAACTGGGACAGATGCTTAGTTAACTTGAATTCATGTAGTTGAGCCATCTAACATTATGAGTAAATTAGGAATTCACATTATTAAAAAAGATAGACATTTCTAAGCGAGGGCTTACCCGACCTTAGAGATGGACTGTTAAAGGTTTGGAATGTGGGCGATCGTCATTACGAAAATTTAGTCGACTGGTAACTCCATGTGCACACTCTTTATTAGATCGGTCAATAATATTAATGTCACTTGTGACGATCATTTTTTGGTGGTCAATCACAACCAAAAAACTTACAACCAAAAAACTTAAGTTGTTTAAAAATAACAATACTCCAAGTGTAATTGATACAGAAAGATTATAATACAGGGAATCATCATTCATATATAAATGGAAATAACTCAATATATAACGTGGTTCAGCTAATATGCCTACGTCCATAGGAAAATACAGTTTATTATTTATCAACACTTATTTTGTACACATGGTAATATAATGAATTAAAGAAATTTATTTCAATAGAATTCTTAACCTAGTCTTAGCTTTTTCCCCTTCTTGAATTTCCTTCAGAGTTTTCTCTCTCTATTTTCGTTATCCCCAATCTTTCTATTTTGGGGTTGGTATTTATAGCAAAATATGATGGGTCCCTCTTTCTCCCTCTTTCTTATCTTTATTTGACCAGTTTGATCTTATCTTGACTTTGAGCGCAGCTCTTCTTACTCCATTCGTAATGCTTCTTACTAGTTCCGCTTGATGATGCACAGCTCTTCTTTGGATTGAGCGTTTATTGGTCCTTCGTCTTTATTATGTGGAGGTTGGCATGTGTGACATGTGGAATTTGACGTGGAGCATATCTATTCTTGGATGATTGAAATTTGTAGAGCGCACGTGATAGGGCGCAGATGATTGTGGAGCGCAAGAGATAGCAGAGCGCAGGTGATTGTGGAGTGCAAGAGATAGCAGAGCGCGGTGTGGAGCGCAAGAGATAGCAGAGCGTGGATGATTGTGGAGCGCAAGAGATAGCAGAGCGCGGATGATTGTCTTGGTTATTAATGATCCTTTTTCTTGTAACTTGTGTTCTTTCCACGTGTCTTATATGCATTAAACTAGTCTGACTTTTCTGCTTCCAGTGTCAATTGATGTGTGACAGATGTTTTATAGCTGTCTTCCTTTATTATTTATTTTTCTCCTGTACTTCTCGGTACTTCATAATGTGATACTTCCTTCTTATAATGTTAAAACGTGGAGCTGATGAATTTATGTCCTTAAAATTGCCCCCTTTTTGTCTTTTGAATTTCTCTCCCACGTGCCTAGAATTCAAAAAGGCAAAAAGTAATGATGACTGTTGGGTGTTATGCCCCTAATAAATTTGAATTTCGGCGGTTTAATACGTTTTCAAGAAGATACGTCGTTTGGATTCACGCCTTTTGAATTCTTTTTCGCAGTCGTGTCAGTTCACTGGTTCAGTATTTAAGATAAAGTTTTGTCATTTTTCTCATTACTTTTCGCTTTCCAAGTTTGTAGCTGATTTCTGATCTTCTTCTGTCTTCTTCTTCTTAAAGTCCTTATTCCTTAAACTTTTTCGAGATTCCTCGTTTGATCAAGGTTTTTACTTCCCAAGATCAAATCTTCGCTGATTAACTTCATCTTTTTTACTGGTGAGACTGTTAAACTTCTTCTGTAAAAATTTTTGCATGTTGATTTTTCTGTTAAGTTTTGCATTATTTTATACTGTTCATCATTGTAACCTTGTTTCTTCTTGGTCTATAGATTAATCATGTCTAGAAAAGATAGTAGCCATGCTCCCAAACATGCTTCCCAAGGTGACCGGCATTCTACTGGCAAGAAAATGGATGAAGGTAGGCCAGTGTATCCCAGGAGAATTCGTAGTTTTGCTCCTCCTCCTGTTAGATCTACTACCAGAAGTGACCGGGTTCATGAGCTTCTTAACTTTAAAAATATGGATATGGAGGAGTTCAAAAGGAACTATGGCCTTCAGGATTTTAACGTTTCCCTTTATAACTCCCCTGAAAGAGATAAGATGAATATGATTCTGAATTTTGATTATTCTCCCACAAGATTGCTGATTACTGCTGGTGCAATAGACGTTGGGTTAAGGCTTCCCTTATATGACAGTCGATGCCCACATCAGTTTGAAGTCCTAGCTAGCCGTGGTCTGGCTAAAAATAGCACCATGCGTTCAGTTGCGCAGTACAACGGAAACTGGTGGAAAATACTGGATGAATGCAGCATGCGCAGCGTTGGGCAAACCAACTTCACCTGCTATACACCTAATCCTGCGAACCGCGTCCATTATGCAATGAAGAAATTCCATTTGTCCTACATTGATTCCTTTGCTGATGAAAATTATATGAATTGGAGTGTTGGTCCTGGACGCACGAGAGGCGATGAAATCCATTTGCTGGCTGATATTGATGCTACAAAGATAAATCTTATCCCCGGAAAGGAGGAATCTTTGGTTGAAAAGCTGCGCCGGGACCATGATTACTGGTGGTATCTTACTTCATTGGTGATTGAGGGGCCCTGGATTTATGGTCAGGCTTCGGAAAATACAGTATGGAGCCTTCAGGAACGTTCCCCTCCTATTGTCCGTGGATATTGAACTTCGACGAGTTTAATTTCTCTTATGGTGATGCGGTAAGCAATGATTTTTTCAGTTCTCCTGATCTTTAAGTGTTGCGTACGTTGTTTTTTTTTTTTTTTTTTTTTATGCAGCCTCCAGAAGAGAAAGAAAGTTTACAAACTGATGTAGGCACCAAGCGTAAAGCTACTCCTCCATCTGACAAGGTACTGCTCCGTCTTGTATTGACAAGGTACTCAGAACGTTTAAATTGCGCGTTGTTAACTTACTTGAAAATGTTAACAGGGTTAGAAGAAAATAAAGGCTACTCCTCGTGCTTCTTATAAGAAGGTGGCTAAGGCTAATCCTCCTCCTAGCCAGCCTATTTTGATGATAGAAGGTGGCATGGTGCAGAACATAACTCCAATAGCTTCTCGTCCTGCTGCATTGGGTGATGTTGCAACTGAATCCCCCCAAACAGCAGATACTGAATCTCCTCTGGATGCAAGCTCCGTCCTTTCTTATTTTCTATCTCATTCTCCTCTGTTTCACGTCGATGACTTCGTGCTTTCTGAGTTCGTGGATGATTTGACTGACAAGGAGCAGGCTGCGCCCCTGAAAGAGTTGAACGGAGCTGTAATTGAGTATGCTCCTACCAGGCTGGAGACCATAGTCGAAACGGAAGTTGAGCATGCTTCTACTGAAGAAGACGTAACTGCCAATGTAGTAAATCCTTATGCCGCCCTGGTTTCCAATGCTGCTGATTCTTCCCTTCAGGAAAACGCAGTAGGTGCTATTGGGAACGCAGAAAGGTAAATCTCCCGTTCTGAGGAAGAAGTGTATTCTGCTTCAGTTGCTAGTGGAGAGAGGGCTTCTCGTAGGGGAAAGGGTAAGAGCGTCTGCGACGTTGATAATATCGTTGGAAGAGAAGAAGACGCGTTCGATTGGTTCAAGGAAAAGGACCTGCTTCTGATTCCTAGCGATGCTCAACCAAAGCCTACTGATTCCTCTTCTGTTGCCAAATTACGAGCGGACATGCGTTCTGTTCCTTTTGATACGGTGATGAAGGCTTGGTCAAAGGATAATGCAAGTGAAGCTTGCCCTTTCGATGTCGAGGTGCCTTCCACCCTTGCCGAGGTCCTTGCAGTGGCATATGGAGCTGTATATGCCCGTCCGCAGCAGGCTCTTATGCAGGTATGTTTCTCATAATTTGTTTATTTATTGACTCTTATTTCTTTATTTCCTATTCTGATGCTTATCTTTGATTTCACAGCTTGCTTATAATGAGAGTTGCTCTCTGATTGCGTACAAGTTCTTCCAAGATCGTTCGCTGATGATGGTGGATAAATTCAGGAGTACTGAGGAAGAACTTGCTGAAGTCAGAGCGGAGGATAATTCACTTCTCCTTCGACTGTCGGAGGTCGGTGCTGCTGAGTTAAAGCAGGAGAATAAAGAGCTCCGAAAGTACCTGTCTACTCTTCAAAGCCAAGGTTACAATATTTCATTTTCTATGTTATTTTATTTTTCTTTAGCACATATTTCTGAAATTCTTTATGGGATCAGAGGGGGATTCAAATATTGTTGTTAAACTACGGGCTAGAGCCACGTCTTTACATGGGCACGTAATGAAAGTCACCGAGGAGAATGTAAAGGTCAAGGAGAATTTCAATAAACTGGTGGATGAGAGGAATAAGATTCTCATTGCGTATAAAAAACTCTCGACGGAACACGCATCTTCGAAAAAAAACTTTGTTAGCAAAAATAAGGAATTTGATGCTGCTATTTTATGTAATAATGACTGCGTTGTTGAGGCCATGGTGAAAGTAGAAAAGTTAGAGGAGGAAAATCGAAAGCTTTGTGTAGAGCGCAAAAGTATCCTTGCTGAATTTTCTCGATCTAGGTCACAGCATGATTCCAGAATTCAACTTTTGTGGCGTAGCTCATCAAAGAAAGAGATAACACAGCTGCAGATTCTCATGCTAGAGGAAAAACTCTTTCGGAAGCTCAAAGTCAAGTCCGCAGCCTCTCAGATAAAATCATTTATCGAGATATCGATATTCAACGTTTACACAAAGAACTTGATAAACGCACTGAGAAGATTAATTTGCTGCGAGATAGAGGATTAGCAGATGAAGTTGAGATTGCGCAATATAAACAAGATCTCGAGCAATCCATGAGACATTATGCTAAACTTCTGAGTGAATTTGAGTTCCTTGATCTTTCTAATGACAAAAATGTCCAGGATTTACAAAAGTTTGAGTCCCTTGCTATAGGTAGTTTATTTTATATCAAAAAGTTATTCTTACTTATTTTTTACACAGTCTAACAACCTTTTATTTTCTATGTAGATTTTGAAGGAAAGTTTAAGAGAGCAGCTGCCAAGGCTGAGGAGTCTGATAAGGAGTTGAAGAAAGTTAAGCTTTTGTCCGCTGAGGTTGAGAAGGAGCTTTCTGAAGCTAATGACAAGCTGAAGAAGGCCAATGAGCAACTTGGGGAAGACACAGCTAAATTGGTTGAGGCGCAAGACCGAGTTACTCAGATCACTTCCAAGGCGGAAGAAGCAGATGTTAATTGGCAAACTGCTGTCAAGTGCTACTCTGATGACTTGGCCGCGACTGAGGAAAAGCTTGCGTACTGCAGAATCAAGCTTCTTTGGCTGAGAGTAGGGCTTCATTAGCTGATGGCAAGATAAAAACGTACGAGGATACGCTCATTGCTTCACGTGAGAAGATGGAGTACATGAAAGTTGAGACGAAACGGGGTATTGCTCTGGCAATTAATAATACCCTTGATAGGGTTGCGAAGGATAGTTGGACCAAAACCTATCCACGCAGGGTGGTTCCCGAGCCTGCCCCCCGTGCTACTCCTCCCCGTGCTGATCTTGCTTCAGCATCTGATCCTGCTTCAAGTGTTGACCCAGCTCCTACCCATGATCCTTCTCCTTAAAATTCTTCTTGTATCTTGTTGCTGCGGCGTATCATTTTTGTTCTTGTAAACTGTGATGACATATAAATAAAAATAATTATTTTCTGATATTCTTTTCATACCTTTGACGTTTTACTTTTGTTCCTGCAATAAAATCATAAGATAAATTGATTAATGAGTATATAATTTGAAACCTCAAGGATTTATTGTACCTTGGGCTCCTTTTGAGGGTGCGCTTCACATAATAATTTCTCTCTGGCCAAGAGGAAATTATCTATGTGGCACCTATTACTTGATATAATAATCAATGTCATATAGGGTATCTCTTCCTAGCGGATGTACCCAATAGTCAATATTTAAGACTTTTACATGGGTTTCCTATGAGATTTTTCCTTTATTTTCTTTAACCCGTATGAGCACAAATTACTATATGATTGCATAGAAAATTAGGATAATATGGTTTAAGATATTGCGCATTCCAAGGATGTCGCAAAACTTCTCCATCCATATTTCGCAAATAATAGGATCCTTGTCCCGCAATGTCCTGTATGATATAAGGACCTATCCAATTGGGTGCAAACTTTCCTGCTTTTTTATTCTTTTGATATCGAATTTGTCGTAGTACGTACTGTCCTTCAACAAAATGGTGCAACTTTACTTTTTTTCCATATTTGCTTGCTAACTTTCTTTGATAATTCTCCATCTTTTGTAATGCAACTTCTCTTCTTTCTTCTAGATCATCCAACTTTTCAAGCATTAAATCTTCATTTAAATTCCTTTCCCATGCCTATGTCTTGGTAGTTGGTAATATTATCTCCATTGGTATGAATGCTTCTGCCCCATAGGTAAGTAAGAATGGTGACTCTCCAGTGGAAGATCTCCTTGTGGTGCGATAGGCCCATAGAGTGTTATGAAGTTGCTCACACCATCGCTTGTGATGCCCTTCCAGAGTCTTCTTGAGATGAAGTGCAATTGTCTTGTTTGTAGCTTCAGCCTGCCCATTGCTCTGGGGGTAAAGTGGAGTTGACTTTCTGTTTTGGATATTGAAGGCTTCAAAAAGCATGTTAATATTTTTTCCCTGCAGCTGTTGTCCATTGTCTGAAACTATTGCCACTGGGATTCCAAATCTACAAATTATGTCTTCAAACAAGAATTTGAACACATCCGAGTCTCTAATGTGCGCAAGTTCCCTGGCTTCCACCCACTTGGTGAAATAATCTGTTGCTATAATTAAGTACTTCCTTTTCCGTGTTCCTTCAGGTAGGGGTCCGACAATATCTACTCCCCACTTTGCAAATGGCCATGGACTAAGTATTGAATTGAGTTCTGTTGCCGGTGCTCTGATCTTCTTAGAAAAACGTTGACATTCTTCGCATCTTTTGACCATATTTTCGGCATCCTTTTGCATTGTGACCCAATAATATCCCTGTGTTTTTGCCTTGGGGGCGATTGATCGTCTCCCGCTATGATTCCCAGCGTCACCATAATGTATATCTATTAAAATTCGATGTCCTTATGGCCGTGATACACACCGAAGTAGTGGTCCCATGAAGAGCTTTCGTTACAAAATACCATCCCTTAATTGATAGTTAACAGACTTTGATTGTATTTTCCTTGCTTCTTTGGCATCCGCAGGCAATATTTGTTTTTGCAAGTAATGATGCAGTGCAATCCTACAATCTTCTTATACGCACCTATCCTTTGGTTTTTGGGGTATATTTGCGTCATTCTGTGTGGCCGGATCCTCAAGATCTTCACTTATTTCATCTTCCATATTCTCAACTGCCCATATTTTAATTGATGGTTCATAAATACGTCCAATTTTGACGGCAGATGTGTTCGGATCCTTGATCATTGAGGAGATAAATGCTAACGCATCTGCATGACGATTCTTATCTCTAGACAGATGGCGAAAAATGATGTTTGGAACTTGGGACGCTAACTTTTGCACGAGGTCTTTGTATTGAATTAAGTCTTTATCAATTGCTTGATATTTTAACTCAACTTGTCGGATTATCAATTGTGAGTCACTTGTCAACCGTACATCGGTAAATCCTAGTTCAATAATTAACCGGAGGGCATGAACCACAACCTCGTATTCTACTGTATTGTTGGTGTGATCTCCAAACTCTAAACGAAAAGCATGTATCAATCGCTCCCCCGTGGGTGTTGTTATTACAATACCGATTCCTGCCCCCTCTTTATTTCGGGCTCCATCAACAAAAACTTCCCATCTCCGAGAATTGACAGAGTCTAAAATGTCATGAGAGTCATCCTCTTCCATTCCTGGTAACCCATGGATTTCAAAATCATCGTCTAATGGAAAATCTGCAAGAAAATCCGCCAAAACTTGGGACTTTTGAGCAGTTTGCATTTCAAAAAGAATGTGAAATTGTTCCAACTGAGCATTCCACTTTGCAACTCTACCCACTATTCCTGCATTTTTTAATACTGATTCCAGTGGAGCCTTTCTTAGTACTCGTACGTAGTGCGTTAGAAAATATGTGCGCAGCTTCTGCGTGGCAAATACCACCGCTAATAATAACTGTTCAATCTTGGTATAGTTCCTCTCCGCAAGGTTGAAAGTCTTGCTAATGTAGTAGATTGGTTTTTCCACTTTATCATTTGTTCGTACCAGTACTGCGCTCACTACATCTTCTGTTGCAGCTATATATAGGGCCAAGATCTCTTCAGGCTGCGGTTTCTGTAATGCGGGTAAAGTCGCAAGATAGATCTTGATGTTTTGAAAGGCTTGTTCGCAGTTTTCATTCCATATAAACTTGCTTCCCTTTTTCAGATTATCAAAAAATGGTTTGCACTTATCTGATGACCTTGCAATGAATCTGTTAAGCGCTACCAAGCATCCGTTCGGTTTCTGTACCTCCTTAACATTTCTTGGGGATGGCATATTTACGATAGCCTGAATTTTTGCTGGTCGACTTCAATTCCTTTTTCCGTAACTAGATAACCCAAAAACTCCCTGATGTAACTCCAAAAATGCATTTTTATGGATTGACTTTCATTTTATACTTGCGCAAAGCTTGGAAAATCTCCCTCAAGTCTTGTAAATGATCCTTTTCCATTTTGCTTTTTACTAGCATGTCATCTACGTAGACTTCCAATGTGCGTCCTATCCAAGGTTTGAAGATTGCATCCACTAATCGTTGGTAGGTTGCTCCTGCATTTCTTAATCCAAACGGCATTCTCGTATAACAATACAATCCTCGCGGGGTAAAAAACGCAGTATGCTCTTGATTTTCCTCGGCTAGTGCAATTTGGTTATATCCAAATTGTCCATCCATGAAAGAAAAGGCTTCGTGTCCTTTGACAGCATCTACTAATTGATCAATGCTTGGAAGTGGATAACTTTCTTTTGGACATGCTTTATTCAAATTGGTGAAGTCTATGCAAATTCTAACACCTCCAGTTTTCTTTGGGACTATGACCATGTTTGATATCCACGTTGGGTAGCGCACTTCTCGAATGAATCCTGCATCCATTAGCTTCTTCAATTCTTTTTCTATTGGATCATGATATTCAGGTGCTACTTTTTACATCCGTTGCCGAAATGGTATGGTCCCCGAATGTATACGCAATTCATGTTGAACAATGCTTGGGTCAATTCCTGGCATGTCTCCTATTTTCCATGCAAATACATCTGCATACTCTTCAAGTAAACGGATTAAATCTTGCTCCCTTTCTGGTCTCATCAGGGTTCCAATTTTAATTGCCTTTGGAAATTCTGGCATTCCAATGTTGATGTTCTTGGTTTTCTCTACAGCCGAAAAAGCATATTTGGGGGCTCCTAAGAATGTGGGATCTCCCTTGAGCTGCTATTGTGAGGTTTCACCCCCTTTTCTTGTTCCTAATTCATTTCCTTTGACTTTAGAATCTCTTCCTTCTCCATTGCTTGACTTGCTAGCTACGACTTCAGACAAATAGTGAATTATTGCTCCTTCTTTAGTTTAGACTTTCCTTTCCTTCTTCTTTGCTTTCACTTGCTGAACTCTTTCTTGATTTATGTGTGCTTCCGTGAGGGCGCACGTTCTCGCCATGCTCTGATCTCCTTTAATTTCCATTTCTCCCTGAGGTGTTGGAAGTCGCAAGTACTGATGGTACGTTGATGCAACCCCTTTTAATTGATGAACCCAATGCCTCCCTATGATGGCATTGTAAGGTGAGAGCGCTTCTACCACACTGAACTTGGTTGCAACATTCAAGGGTCCAGTCATTATTTCAAGTATGACTTCTCCTATGGGTTTCGATGTTACTAAATTGAATCCATAGATGGTGTAGCGAGATGGCGCAAACTGATCTTCTTTCAATCCCATTTTCAGAAATGTGTCATAGAACAACACATTAAAAGAACTTCCTCCGTCTATCAAAATCTTTGTGATATTCCAACCAGACACAGGCAGGGTGAGAACCAGCGGGTCATTGTGAGTTTCTACTTCTTGATCTACCTCTTCTGATGAAAATGTTAGTGGGGAAGCCATACATTCTTCCCATGTTTCAGTGATCCTCCCTGCAACTTTAAATACTTCATGGTTGATTAATCTCTTGTGCAGCTTCCTGTCAATTGATGCGTTCATCGATGATGGATTTGATTCAGAAAATGAAATCATATTGATAGTATGATTGTTGTGGGGGATATTAACAGCCTTCCGTTTATCAAGCTTTGACAGTGGTGCAGGTGATTGAATGAATTCTTTTAACTCTCCAGCGTGAATCATCCCTTGGACTAGTAAAATTAAGTTTTTGCATCGATCGGTTGAATGCCCCCGATATCAATGATACTCACAATATTCTTTTGAGTTTTGAGTGTGCTCTGGTTGTCGATTTTTTGTTGGTGGCCATTGGAAGTCTGGTTTATCTTTTATTATTTTTATAATTTCAGAATATGGAGTGCTAATTTTTGTAAGCACTCGCTCCTGAAAAAATTTCTTCCTTCCCTCTATCCGTGGACGCTTTGGTTCACTAGTTTCAGCTTTATTTGGAAAAAAATTCCCCGACCCGGACGATGGTTCTATTGAATTTGTTATTTTTGCATCTCCTTGATGTTGCGATACTATCCTTGGACATTGCCCCTGTATGTCTTGCAGTCTTGCACATGTCTCGATTATTTCTCTAAGGTGCCCTTCAGTTTTCTGGTTGATATTATGAATATCAACAAAGAGCTGACTTTTTCGGTCAGCTATTCCCCACTTGTAATTGTTAATGGCAGCATATGGCTCAACATCTCCAATTGCCTGGCAGATTGCATGCCACCGAGCTGTATAGTCACGAATTGATTCTTCTGGCCATGAAGCGAGTGAATATAATCTATCCAATCCTGAGTCGACGGGTCTGTTGTACATGTATGCTTCCAAAAAAATTCGAATTAAATGCGCATACGAATGAATAGAACTTTCTTGCAATTTATCATACCATGCCAGTGCCAGTCCCTTCAAACTTGATGGGAAACATCGACACATTACAACATCATTTTGCTCCCAACGCACCATGATTCGGTTGTAATATTTCAAATGTGGGGTCGGATCCCTGGTACCATCATAGCGTTCAAAAACAGGAATGTTACATTCTCGCGGCATTGGTGCAAATGATAAATGTGGTGCCAATGGCGTTCGCCTAGCTTCCTTTAACACTTCCTCTATTCGCCCACCTTCTTTATTCTTTAGGTTTCTTATTTCTTCCCTCATTTGCTCCATAGTTGATCATGTTGTGGTCATGGGTCTTCCCGATTCATCCTTTCTTGTCCAGGTTGCTGTGATGTGGATCTCAGTACCATTCTTTGATCTCGACTATTTCTTTCTCTTCTGCCTTTGAATCTGCTGGAACTTGCTTCTTGTCCCCGTGTTCTGGTGGCAGCTGGTTCCGCATTCCGCTGGATCGTTTCTTTCAACGTTTGATTTTCTTTAGTTAATCGTGCGATTTGTTCAGCACAAGCTCATTGCTCTTTGCGCACCTTACTCATATCCTCCATTAAATTTTGTATATGATCAATAATGTTCTGAGTATTATCCTAATATGGAGAATGATTATGTTCATAATTGTTTTGATTATTCTCCTGAAGTGAAGAATAACCCTCTTAATTGCTTTGCTGACTCTCTGGGTTATTTACTATCCCTCTTTGTTGAAGATTTCCTCTTGCGTAACTCTCTTGATTTCGTGAATTTTCATCTTGTGACATGTTTTCGATTAGTTTGTTTTCCTTTGGTAATGTTCTATTTTCTTCTAATACCAATCCTCTGCTGCTTTTGAGAATTCCTTTGGTAGTATTCTATAAAAGTTATATGATTTCAAAAAAATTATTTATTTAATCAAAAACATAAGTAATTCAAACCATTTTCAGTGAATAGATATTTCATAAGTTGAATAAATCTTTCATTTTCCTTAAATGTGTACAAATTCATACAAAATAAGGTAACAAGAAATTCTAAAGTTCAAAAATTTTCTTACTCATTAATGCTTTTTGCATGAATCAAAGATTTTGTATAATACAATAGATGTTTTAAAATGATACAGAGAATAAAATTGTAGCGACCATTACATGATCGACAACAACCAAAATTTAATCTGTCGAGAAATGACATTTTAAATGGTAAAATGATACAGTAGATGCTT
>JAJJMC010031210.1:4759255-4778988 GCA_023531435.1 Papaver californicum | reverse complement strand
AAAATGATACAATAGATGCTTTGAAATGATACAGAGAACAAAATTGTGATGGAAATGAAATCAAAATTGTGATACAAGGTAGGATAAATCCTTTACACGTCCATGTTTCTAGCGCCAAATTGTGACGACCATTTTTTGGTGGTCAATCACAACCAAAAAACTTAAGTTGTTTAAAAATGACAATACTCCAAGTGTAATTGATACAGAAAGATTATAATACAGGGAATCATCACTCATATATAAATGGAAACAACTCAATATATAACGTGGTTCAGCTAATAAGTCTACGTCCACAGGAAAATACAGTTTATTATTTATCAACACTTATTTTGTACACATGATAATATAATGAATTAAAGAAATTTATTTCAATAGAATTCTTAACCTAGTCTTAGCTTTTTCCCCTTCTTGAATTGCCTTCAGAGTTTTCTCTCTCTATTTTCGTTATCCCTTTCTTTCTATTTTGGGGTTGGTATTTATAGCAAAATATGATGGGTCCCTCTTCCTCACTCCTTCTTATCTTTATTTGACCAGTTTGATCTTATCTTGACTTTGGGCGCAGCTCTTCTTACTCCATTCGTAATGCTTCTTACTAGTTCCGCTTGTTGATGCACAGCTCCTCTTTGGATTAAGCGTTTATTGGTCCTTCGTCTTTATTATGTGGAGGTTGGCATGTGTGACATGTGGAATTTGACGTGGAGCATATCTATTCTTGCATGATTGAAATTTGTAGTGTGCACGTGATAGGGCGCAGATGATTATGGAACGTAAGAGATAGCAGAGCGCAGCTGATTGTGGAGCGCAAGAGATAGCAGAGCGCAAGAGATAGCAGAGCGCGGATGATTGTGGAGCGCAAGAGATAGCAGAGCGCGGATGATTGTCTTGGCTATTAATGATGCTTTTTCTTGTAACTTGTGTTCTTTCCACGTGTCTTATATGCATTAATCTAGTCTGAATTTTCAGCTTCCGGTGTCAGTTGATGTGTGACAGATGTTTTATAGCTGTCTTCCTTTATTATTTATTTTGCTCTTTTACTTCTCGGTGCTTCATAATGTGATATTTTCTTCTTGTGATGTAAACACGTGGAGCTGATGAATTTATGTCCTTACATCACTAATGTGTAATAAACTAAGACTAAAGTTGTATAAATGGTTGTAATTATATTATTATTGCAGGTCGTTGCAACTATTGTTTGTATAATGAAGACAGGGAGAGTGTTTATCCACACACTCCTGTAAATGAAGACAAGGAAAATGCTAAGCCACACACTTTTGAGAACCTTTTGGTATTTATATTTGGGTTTCTTTGAACACAAGTTGTTTCTGATTGTTGAAGTTCAGAGGAGTTGGATTGTGTTGGGCTTCTGGTGTTCTACAATGCTTACATAAACTACCATTCTTTTGCAAAATGAGCAGAAGTTGTGCATCTGTAAAGTGTGTTATGACTAACTACAAATAATCATTAAGTTTACTTCAACATTGTTTGTTGCTCTACTGACATTACTTGGTTTCTATTTTAGGTCGTTCCGGGTACGTGACATCGTTAACCGACGGATGTTAAATTATACGTTGTGCCTTCTTTATAGTTAATTATTGCTTGAACAACGAACGAATGACAGAAAAATAAAATAAATTCTTACAAAGTAATTTATATATACACGGTTAAAGCTCAATCTCACAATTACTAAAGCTTTTTTAATGACCATGAATTCAATTAATTTTGCTACGTACGAATGAAAACTATGGTTAAATTTAGTTTGATGGAGTGTCTTGGTTAGTATAGCTAGGTTTTCTTAGTCAATTTTGTCATACTGCGGGTGAGCACCTCCGAAAGAAACGAAAGGCTTCATTCAAGAAGATGGAAGACTTCCTGCATGCTTAATAACCGTATGCTCTGAAGGGATAAATACTATATTCCTAACTAAAATCTGTTAGTGTTTGTACATCTACTCTTTAGTGCTTTTAGAAGCACATCCGGTAATATGTATAAATTCTAACCCAATTTAAGTTACGAGAACACTAATGTTTGCCTCTATGCTGTCAATTTGGGTAAGCTACTGTCACTGAACTTTCATTGTTTTTGATTGTAATTGTTTTTACCCAAGTAGCCAGGTTTGGCACAAAAATGTTGAGAGTGAATTTTGTGTGACCTTGCCTTCCGAAGTTATCAGACTTGGGTGAATTTTGTGAACATATTGACATGCTTTCAAGGTTACGAGTCGGACTACCTATTGTTAGTACTACAGAGAGATTAAGGTACATGGAAACAGCTTAAAATACGAAATACAAACAACCAAAACGAGTTTAAGGTGGCTTCAAAGATGAAAAGATGATCACATTAGGTCTTGAATTTTTGTTTTGCATATATAAAATTTAGGTGAGTAGGGATATATTTAAAGATGCGGGCAGTACGTACTAGAGAAGAAATCACTTTACAATGAGACAAGAAAATAGGCACACATAGTGAGACTAATTAGAGTTACATATACGTCTTTTAAAAGTAATGTTTGTATAAGATAAGAGGTGACTGTGTATGTAGCTTTATTAGCAATTTGGCACAAAGGATTTGGGAAACATAACAAATAATTTCTCATGTTATCAATGGAAGTTGTTGTGTTGCATCATAAGGATATAGGGTAAATGGCGCTTGCCTCAAATGCTTCAAAAAATACAATAATCTTGCATCGTATTGCGGCGGCCCATTTGGCCAAATTTATACAAAAACTCATTTTGCTTTGATTAATCAAAGTTCGACTGTGAATCCTAAAGAAAATTGTTGAAAAGTTTGGGACAACTAATCTGAGCCTGTGAAACACACGACCACTATTTATGGATTAACAAAAAACAGATAAATATCTTCATTAAATGCCATATATGTGGACTCGTGGCATAACGTTAGTTTACCCACCGTAGTGGGTCTAGCTATAAATAGCCTTAAACGACAATGTAATGCATATCTTTTTAGTTAGAAAGAAACGGAACTTTGTTCCATTTTCTCCGCTTTATCTTTCTCTCATTTTCTTTACATTCACAAGCACTATACTAAGAGTACTTATCATCACCTATACAAGCCGGAACCAGTAGTTATATTAATTATTACTTGATTCATAGAAGCTCTACACTTATTCTATCAGTTATGAATTGTTTGAACTACGTATGTAATTAGATAAATATGTAAAACTTTATCAGCATAAATTGTTCTACGACGATCGATAGGGGAATGATGATACCGAAAAGGATAATTTTCTTCGACACTTATATATTTAATGTAGCTATTGTTAAGTAGTTGTATATAAACAATTTTTATTATGTCAAACTTAGTTCCTATATGATTATGATTTGTTAAAAATGAGTGAGAACATCTCGTGACATCTTATATATGCTATAGAAAGCATAAATCATTGTTGCTATACAAAGAGATATTCGAATAGGTAGGCATTTAAATAGCTCATATTTGTTATATTGTTTGTTTTTCGAATTTAGCCAAATATTTAAGTTTTTGCTAAGTTTTCTATTTTCCTCATTAGTCGAATAATTGAAGTTTTTTCCGCATCCTTTTTGGATGACGTATAAAACAAAATTCCTTCATTGTTTCACCATGATTTTACGGTACATAGTTTGACTTGAATTTAGAGAAGAAGTATATATGTCATATAAATGCTACAATGGGCAATAAGGAGAGCAACAAATTTTTGCGCCCTTATGTGTTTCCGCTAGCTTTACGATATGCACAATATATGCGCCTCTTATATCGATGATCTTTAAAATGCTAGTGCATATTATGCACATTGTACATGTTGTGATAGCAACAACGAGAGTTGCGTATATTAACTGCGTCTCGTAGAGTTCGAGCGATAATGAGTGTTGCATTTCTTTAAATGATATTAAGAGTTAATATCTAGTCTTCTCGTCGCCAAAGTTATTGCCGAAAATCACAAATTTAGTGTAATAAATTGACACCAGTGTCTATGCAAATAAGTCCATTTTTGACAAACTGATAGACACGACAAATGAGTAAAATGTGAAATGTGATAGACATATTTAAATAAGAGAACCACAATGAGTTTTTGGGTTTAGGGACGTGATAAACACTGCACCACAAGAAGTGGAGAAATACATAACAATATCATCATAATTGGTTGAATAAGCTATCTTTGAGCATGGTCGAGCTCTGTTATCGTTGTGGCATAAAAGATAGGGTACGTGTACCTGGAATGCCGTTCATAATGTTTAATCTCTATCAGTCGTCTTGTTAGGAATGTGACTGATATTGAGATAGTGTCTATTTTTACAAAATTTGTTTTACAGTTTACTGTTGATTTTGCATGGTATTGTAAATTCTTAAATTTATTCCAGCCGGACTGTAAACGAGAGAGAAAACTTGATCAGTTATCTCTCCTGGGTCACGTGTTATCGTGTTAGTACCTAGTTTCTACCTTAATACGTAGAGTAATGAAGAACTGAATATTCTGTTGATAAGATATTCCTGCCTGAGGATCAGGGGGAGAATTGTCAACGATATTGGTTAACTCCAATTGTGTCTCATCTAAATTCTCGCAACAATAAGTGCCTAAGGTTTTGGATGTTAATATTTTGCTAGATTTAGCAGGAGTACGCTAGCGTGATTCAGCATAAATAAAGACCTTACAAGGCATTCCATGGAATCATTTCGCCTGAAAACATGCTTACAAGCATAGACAAAAGCCTCTTATATGAGGTATGCCAATCTAATCAGATAACGTCTATATTCTCTTTGAGTGATTAGTTGGTAACTCCTGACGAGGAGCATATCCATAAAAGTTTCGTTGATATCTCATGGACAAGAATATCTGCATACTGAAATTTGGTACCAATGGATTAGAATATCCTCGTACTCTAGAGAATGATGTAAGATCGTTATTAACTGGTTGTCGATAATGTTCAGAGTA
This sequence comes from Papaver californicum, assembly GCA_023531435.1. Taxonomy (NCBI): domain Eukaryota; kingdom Viridiplantae; phylum Streptophyta; class Magnoliopsida; order Ranunculales; family Papaveraceae; genus Papaver; species Papaver californicum. The sequence continues at coordinate 4,774,061 of JAJJMC010031210.1, read as the reverse complement.
GCTACTAAAATAATGGTGGGTAAGTATCCCTCCTTTACAAAGGAATTATCGACAAAGTTTATATGATTGGAAAATATGGACCTCGATCCATATTGAGTTGTGTTCTCGCTTGTGTACGCTTTTGGGACCTTAGTCCTAGCATCCAGAAATTTTAGTTATGAATATGATGCTTATACGAAAAAGTAGTGAGAGAACTAAGGTCGTTTGTTATATATCGCCACCTCTTTGACAATGAGTTTCCACATGCGCCTAATAAGGTTGATGAAAGTATAGTCTTGTAGTCGTAAATGACTCGACCGACCACCTGGGTGATAGTTGTGTATCTATACTCGTATAGACTTTGTATGAAACTCTTGTTTGTCAATTATTAATGTTGTATCATTTTGGTGATGCACCGGGTATTGATAGTAAGTAATTTTATTGTGCATTTTCATTCATTGAATGGTTTTTAACGATTGTCATGTTTATATTTTGGGGACGTGCTGAATTCCACTGCGATTGCTACTGCAAGAAGATTTACAAAAGTTTGATGAGAAAGTCTTCCAACCGTTTAGGGGGAGAAAGGATACTGCCTGAAAAATGACATGAAGTATCCTGGCTTGCACAAAGATAGACCAGGATGTACCTCATCTTGATGTTTTCAGCAATGAAAGGCATGCAAAAGGTTTGATATCTTCAGAAATTGCAAATCAAGTTTCTTCCTTGAGAAGATGTGAATGTAGTAGCAAGTGTGTCATTTAAAACACACCTTGAGCGTGGGTAACTAGTTGATTCAAAGTATTCTGCACCTCCTAAGAAGAAATAACCAATCACAATCATTGAAAGATAAAAATCTTTAAGAGACTATCAAAGAAAGATCTGATTCTCTGAGAACAGTTCTCCTGATTTCCACTAGGCATGCGTGCAATAGAGAAATTTACGATCGTAATACAATGATTGTTGGTGACATAGTCAAAGTATCCATTGATATTGCCATATATGATGTTGGTGTTAAACCACACTCTACATATAAATGTCATCAAAGGAATGATATTGATTATACTGGAAAGGAGAGATTCAAGCAAAATAACGAATTCTCACAAAAATGCATATCTGGAACTACAAAAATGAACACTTAGTAATGTGTGCTACTCTTGGACACGGGTGGATGTTTGCACTCCCAACATCCAAAATGTAAGCCATATTGGCTACATATAGGTGTTTGCGCATAGTGAGAAAAATAAGGTCAACTAATGGCACAAAGTCTTTCATGGAAACCTGAGATGGATTACAAAGAAACATATTCCTATTATGGATACAATTACCTCTTTGATATTAGACTGGAAGTCTTTCAATGACTCGACGTGCATCTAATGGATATGGTTACTTCTCAATGCATGCAAATTCCTGAAGTTTTTCAACTTTCAATGGAATTACCATGCCATATGCATTTGCTAAAACTTATTGAGCCTTGTATAGTTTGGAATGATATGGACGAATATGGTTAACCGTCTAAGAGAATGCTTATCCAGGGATATGTGAACCATCTTATATGCTCATAAACTACGCATTTACTAGATTTGAAGTATGCAACATCTACTTTATTGGAACTCCTGAAGAATTATCCAAAACACAAGATCTCAATATCTCGGTAAAACAAGATCCCAATATCTTGGTTGAGCATTGTGGGTGGACGGCCATTAATTTTGTCATAGGTTTAGACATGTTTAATGGAAAAACTGGCACAGTCGCAATTGTGCGATATCTTAAGTTTAAGATTGATTGATTTACATCTCAACAAAGGAGATGTATCACTTTGTGGTTTGTATTACACAAAAGATGTGTAAATGGTATGTTGGCTGAAATATGCTATAAATACATGATATTAGGTTTGTTGTAAGCATGTAAGTCTGGCACCAATATCGAGACATTGGTCCGAAGAAAACTCTTTCATCTTCGTAGTACCACTATGCTTGATCTTTTGTATAAAAGATTGCAGAATGTCTCCCACAGAGAAAGTTAATCAGACTGTTTGAGTTTTTATTTTTTAGCAGGTTTGTTAAACCAGCTAAATATTTTCCTAGCTAGTAATCTGGTAGTAGAGGATACTTTTTTCTCCTCCGATCGATTACGATTGTTCAGACAAAGCTAGTAGAGAATAAAAGGCTGGAACAATCAGAATATCATTAAGAAATTGCACAAAAGAAGATCAAACCAAGTTTTCTCGAGTAAAGGAAGCTACTGATGAAGATATCACAAGACGATTAATGATCTCTATGCACTATTATCGAGAACAATGATCAACTGAGAAGACTACTCATCATGGGAGCAAAGTCGTGGAAGACTATGGATATTAGGCACTTTGGACTTTTACACTTTGTACTCTTTTTCCTTAGTCAAGGTCTTTTTCCCACTGGGTTATTCCTTGTCAAGCTTTTAATGAGGCATGCAGGTCCAATGTTATCCGCAGTTCGAAATGTTGTACTCTTTTTCCTTCGTCCTGGTTTTTGTCCCTTTGGGTTTTTCCGTCAAGGTTTTAACGAGGCAACATCTGCAGGTCTATCATTGTTCTAAGTGCTCATGTTTTCCTACGTTCAGGTTTTTGTCCCACTGGGTTTTCCAGACGAGGTTTTTAATGAGATAAAAACTTGGAACGATGATCATTATCTAAAGAGATGTATATCCATAGATTTTCCTAGGATACGATTATTAGATAGTCCCTCGTATTATTTAGTTCAGGTTTTTACTTCTCACGGTTTCCTTGGAAAGATTTTAACGAATCAAAATGAGCAACGTCATCAACATCGCTACGAGCTTCCAGTATTCAGGTCTTTGTCCCAAGTGGTTTTCCTGACACAGTTTCGGCAAAGGAGAGGGTTTGTGGAAACGACCACCCTTGTTTGTGAACTTCAAGTGTTCAGATTTTGTCCCAAGCAGTTTTACTGGCACAACTTTAACGAAATGAGAAAATTTATGGCAATCAACACCGATTTAACGCTACCAATGTTATACTCTTTTTCCTTCGACCAGTTTTTTACCTATCTGGTTTTTCTAGTAAGATTTTAATGCGACAACGTACTTACAAAGGTGGTCATCCAAGGGGGAGTGTTATATATTATCGGTATTATATAGATAGTTGATCACATATTGGGTAAGACCCACACAAGCTACATTTGGTTAAGTGATAAAATTAATGGGTTAATTAGACTTTGGTAGCTGGGTTTTGACTAGATTTAGTGTTTTTACTAACATTTGTCCAACGTTAGACTTTAGTACCTGGAATCATTGTTCACCATGGATGTCAAAGTTAAAGTACTGACTTTAGATTAAAAAAAAAATAAAAAAATAATACTTAACGCCGTTAACACGTGAGTGTTTTAAAACTCACATGCCTTCTTATACATCCTACGGCTATGATTCTTCAGATCCAACGGTCGGATTTTTAGATTTTCAAAAAAATCAATTCCCAATAGCAACTATTATAACCTAAGGCCAATTCCCACTGGAGTTGATCTAAAACCACATGGATTTGGTTCAACCATGATCATCTCTATCAATTAGACACGCAAATAATGGTTTTAACAAGGCCAATTCATGAATATTAGAAAGATACAAATATTCTTATGAAACCAACAGCAGTTCAGTACATTACGAAGAAGTGAAAACAAAAATAACATACATCTTCAGAACAATTGATTTGAAAAATATCCCACCAGCTAACCCTTCAATTTAACGAACTTCTGATTTCTTCCTTGTATTCTCATAACGTATCACTAACAAAACAACCGATAAAATGTTGTTAGTCAATCCTAGTAACATAAGAGAAAAAAATTACATTATATAGAAATTTGGGGATCATTATTAGAGGTACAGTATCATGCTTATACATAATAACATAAGAAATTACAATAGAATGAAGGAAAAAAGTAAGTAGAAATACCTAAATCCAAGCACCAAAAGCACAACTGATAGACACATTTATGTGTCTAATTTTTCTCAATTTGTATATTGTTAAAGCTCGATTGTGTACTAATTGTGTCATTTTATGTAATTGTAGGTATTTTTGTCAAATCAATAATTATGGAAAAATTGGACTTACAAAGTTATAAAGGCACCAAAAAAAATACTAAAGGCACCCACCAAAAATTGATAAAGGCACCCAAGCACATTTCAAACTCAATTTGGCGGGAAAAAAATCTCTTTCTTCCGTGAATCTGTGAAGATGCTTTTGGACAGTCTTTAGAGGTTAAGACAACATGTTCTCTTCCCAGATTTATGAGGAGATGAACGAGTTTAGGAAACAAACAAAAAAAAAAGAAATCAAAACAAAATCTCGTGAACATATAAAATCATCTTGAAATCAAATCGCGTGAGATAAGGCAAGTTATAATAATATCTCTTTCAATATCTTCTGAGTTAATTGGAGCAGCAAACAAAATGGAGAAAAAATATGTGCAATAAGGAAGAAACAGATCGAGATATCACTGAGAAGAAATAAAAAAATATTCCGGAAGTTTTCATTAATCAGGGAAGATTTATGAGGATTATATTGAAGATTTGGGGAGTTATTTCGAAGGGTTGGGTGTTGTAGTACATAAGGAAGTCAAAGAGAAAAATCAAAGGGGGGTTGGCTTCGGCCAAAATAACATCAGAAAAAAATCAAGTTTATCTCGTGAAAGAAGAAGAAGAAGAACAGACTACACTCAAGAAAAGTCGCAGATTATGTGGCTAATTCTTTTGAAGTTAACAGCACTAAGAAACCGTCGTTTTTCTAACAACTGCTTCTGCAGCGTATATTTTGAATCAGCAACACCTGTTTTGTAACAGTGAATACTGCAACACTTAAAAATGTTGCAGTTTTCCTGATTTATTGTTTATTATTTATTTTCTTCTTCTCAAGCACTTTTGAGCTATGTACCGACCTTTTGAGAGTGTCTTGAGAAAGATGAGCTAAACTTCACATGATGAGGTGACGGAGGAAGCCATTGTTTCAATAAAAGTGGTATATTTCTATTTTAATTAATTTTTGTAATTTCTTTTATGATTAATTGCCTTGGTTAAAAATTAATTTAATGATTTTTGTTAAGCAATTGTGATTTCGTTAGATGGTACATGCATTGGCCTAGGTTTTAGATGTTCCTTGCTTTTGTTATACAATTGTTATTTTGAAAATCTACTTGTTGCAATATTTTAGAATCAAATTAAACGTAAGAATTGCATGAATATTAATTAGTTTGAATCACTTTAATTGGTTAATAGTGAAATCCATAACCTCGGTATTTGTGAATATAATTTTCATATTTTGTGTATAATTTTAGTCTTAGAAATTAGATTTTAAAACAAATCTTCACAAGTCTTGAACGAACTTTATTTACCACTATTACAAACCATCAACAACCAAGATAGAACAGAAGCACCTGGCTTCTCTTTGGCTGCAACAAAATGAGAGCAAGTGAGATAAGAGTTTAATAAAAAACTGAAACAGACATATATGAAGAAAATCTCCCAGGTGGGTCTCCTATACAGGTGTGCTCCAAACAGAAACCCTTAATACTGAATGTAGGTTCATTCGGAAGCTTTCTGGCATACATGAACCATGGACAATTAAGAGGCGGTCCAGAGATCTTGCATACAACTCTGATTCTCAAGTTATTACTCTTCTAAAGCTCATACTGAATTCCATGTTGCACACAATAAGCTCTGAGGTGTTTTTTAAATGCCAACTTATCACTAAATTGTAAGCCCACCTCAACTAAACCTGGTTCTACAACTTGTTCAACCTCTGCAACTTCATAAAATAACTCTTCATTAGCTAATTAATCTTCACCAAAAATATCTTCGTGGTCATTAAACCACTGTCTAGGCCCATTAGGAATTTCAAGAGATTGATCAACTGGAGACACATTAACCGCTTCAAGACCATTATCCTCTTCCAATGCATTTGTAAAAAAATCAGGTCTAAGATCAATCACTGGTCCATATAAGTAACATACACAGGCTATAAGTTCATAAACATTACCTTCAGCTTCATCATCCGTCCCCAACAACTGCATATGGATTGTACACCAAAGAGAAGAAGACTACCATTACAAAAGAATCAATTTCATATCTAAGGAAATCAACTCTCTATTAAATAACTTGAACACTCAAGCTACATGCTGGCACTTCAGTTCTAATCTAGCTTTACAGATTTAGTTATGAGTTCTTTGTGCAAAACGCAGATATGTAGCAAGTACATAGTAGGAATGACATGAAAATGCAAAAAAAAAAAAAAAAAAAAATTCCAATAAATTCCATCGATAACAAAATCCAAACGTGAATGCAAATAAACCAACAAATATACATTACAGACATATAAATCAACAACAACAACCCATTTAACTATGTAACAAATTAACAAACACACTTAATCAAAGGAAAAATCAACAAACTAAACATACAAATAAAGGTAGAAAATATGGATTTAATACCATAATTGAAGTTCCTTTGTTTTCTTCTTCACCATTTTCAGCACCACTACTTGCTGATGAACAAAGAGGACTGCATTTTTTTGGGCGATATTCGACGGATTCTACACCTGAAATCTACAATGACTTAATTCAAACACAGGATAAATTTTTTTCCTCGCAAAGATAATAGATTGAAAAACACAGTTTAAGAAGAGCCTAAAAGGCAAAACAAAAGCAACCTAACAAAAAATAAATAATATCAGAGCTTTAATTAGGCTATTTTCACTTAAGTAATCAAAATCCAAATCAATAAAGAATTACAGGAAAAGGGGTTTGAGGAGAAACCCTAAAAAGGAAATTATAAAATTAAAATCAGACCTAGATCTGAATAAACCCTAAGTATATTTTAAGAACAAGACTAAGAGGAGATTACAACTGTAAGAAAACCTTGTTAGTACCAAAATGATGTTTCCCACCCAAGAATTCTTGGACCGAAGTGACGTCATCATTTCCCGAAGCGACGTCACCAATTACATCCCGAAGTGACATCATCATTTCTCGAAGTGACGTCAGCAATTCCCGTTCCAGCTTGGCCCGATCTATCCTGTCCCGATAGAGCAAGTCAATCCCGCTGGACCAATTCAATCCCGATAGAGCAAGTCAATCCCGATGCACCAAGTCAATCCCGTTACACAAGTCCGGTGCACAGCCAAGCCCGATACAATCATTCCCGCAACGAAGCTCAAGTCCGCAGCATGGACCGAAACATGGATCGCACCAATCCCGTAGGAAGATCACTTTCGTTTCCCGCAAGCCAGGACCGCGACCCATTCCCGCAAGCCAAGTAGACCAGCCCAGATCGTTTAAAGGGGAAGTTAGGTCCAATAGTGAAGTGGACCATGGTGGACACGCGTTGGACGTTCAGAGATGGAGAAAGCATATCAACCCACGACCAGATAACCTCAAAGAGAGAGTGAGGACGACAGGTGGACGCGCAGGAAAACGCCACATCACCAACAACATTTGATACTTTCCTTTATAAGGAAAGGGATAGGAACAGAAAGGGGGATCGGTTTTCTTCGGCTGAAAAACTCATCTCACTCTAAACCAGGGCTCCAATGGAGCTTTTGTATCTGTAACCAAGAATTGATCAAGAAAAGACCCCACAAATTCAATACCCGTGGATGTAGGCTGTTCAGGGCCGAACCACGTTAAATAATCTGTCTCAATCTCTTCTCTTTTTTTCTGTTAATTTTGGGTCTGATTTTTGATGATTAATGGTTGTTTTTGCTGAGCAGAAATTTGGCATAAACAAACCTAACATTGAAGAAAATATGAACGAGAAAAAGTAAATCATATAGAGAAAATCAAAGATGAAAATCGGGACAAATATAGATGATTAATAGAAAAATCAGTAAGGAGAGATGAAACTTATCGCATTGATCGATTTTGTTGATAATTCCCTTAAGTTTACTTCGTTTTATTGTTTTTGTTGATTAGTTCTCTGCCATTTCTTCAATCAGGAAAGTTCTTCGAATGAGGTTTTGAGAAGGAAGATTATGAGAGGCGGAGACAACAAGGGAGGAACTGAAGTGGTCGATCTTAACTGTTAGGTTATAAAAGTTAGGTAGATCTTAACCGTTCATCTTTGAGATGGAACAAGATCTAATATAAACCGTAGATCTTAACCGTTAGGGACTTGGTTTGTCATTGTCAACAAAGTTTTTTATTTTTTTAGTAATTCAAATTTAATTGACGGAAGAAAATGACACATCATCAGTTCATGGGTGAACAGTGATTCCAGGTATTAAACACTAACGTTGGACAAATATAAATAAAAACATTAAATTTGATCAAAATCCAGGTACCAAAGTCTAATTAACCCAAAATTAATCCGTTATGGATTAACACAAAACAGATAAGCGTCCTCACTAAATGCCACGTATGCGGACTCGTGGTATAATGATAGTTTACCCGCCGTAGTGGGTCTGGCTATAAATAGCCTTAAACGACAATGTAATGTATATCTTTTAGCTAGAAAGAAACGAAACATTGTTCCCTTTTCTCCACTTTATCTTTCCCTCATTTCCTTATATTCACAAGTGGTATATACTAAGGTTGAGTTTGATATTATTATTTTTTTAGAAAAGTATTTTTAAAATATATTTTTAATAATATTTTCGATGTTGATATTTGATAAACAATTATAAAGTGTCTTTTATACGAAATATTTCCAAAAAATTTTAACTTTTAAAAACTTGGAAAAATAAGCTACTAAAGTTTTAAAAGCAGAAACTGTGACCTATCCTATTTTTCGTACATAATTTTTATTTTCTATCCCCAATTTTTTTAATAAATAACATAAACTAACACAATCAACTTTATATATTATATATTATATATATATATATATTCTTTAAAGATTATTTTTTCAGTTTCAAAAATATTCTATATACCATCTAAATTAAAAATTCTTTTTATATTCATAAGTGATTTAATGATTTATATTTATAAATATAATTAAAAGAAATAGAAAAACCGAAAGATGAAATTACAAAAAATTTAATGGGAACATAATTACTAAAAGCAAATAAATATATAATGATATCTATAGAATAATATCAATAATAAAAATTAAATAATTATCTAATTGTAGTTTAATTTTTTTCTCTCAAAACTATGTTGATAACAAAAATATGGTTATTTAAACTAATTCTTTTTAACAATAATATTATTATTATTAATAAATATTATATGTTGTATGAATTAAGAACCAAATATATGTATGATATGTAAATATTTTATTATTTTTAAAATTATAAATTAAAGTAAACAATTTATTTTTATCATTTATTACAATAATAATTGTCTAAACTCATATTTTACCAGACACACAATACGACCACTTATTTAACCTACTCTAGCTTTTAATTTATAATTCACCAAACGCCCAACTACTTTTTTACACAACATAACAACACATAATAGAAAAATGTTTCCATAAATCTCACAACAATAACTAAACCTAAGAGTACTCATCATCACCTAGACAAGCTACAATAACTAAACCTAAGAGTACTCATCATCACCTAGACAAGCTAGAACTAGTAATATTAGTTACTAATTGATTAATAAAAGCTCTACACTAATTCTATCAGCTCTGAATTGTAAATTACAGTAATTCGATGAATATGTAAAACCAGGCAAGAATAATCACATCTAGCCCAACGCAGTATCATTCTGGACATAAACTGGGTGCTACTTATTTTTCACCACGACCATCAAGCAACAAATGAAGCGCAGCAACAGTTGAACTGTGTGTTCAACCTCTGTAGACGGAGGCAAACCAAACAGTGAAATCATAGCACCGATAGGGCCACAGTAGAGACAACACTATCTGAGAACACACGAAGCACAGGAGGTTACCCAGAAGTAGATCAATACCTTCAGACTCGTGCTATTATCCACAGTTCACGAAATCAGTTTTTGTTTTTTCTTTTTGCTTTCACAAGGCAGACCACTAATATCTCTATCTGCAGAACAATAAGCGAGGCAGGATTGATGGAGTAGACCTTCCTCACCAAAACTACACCATCCATTACCCAGATTGGTAATCCAACTTAACCAATAAATTCACCGATCGTGCTAGAAACCAAAGCAAAGTTGCTGTAAGCTTGCTAATAATCCTGTCAGACCTAAACCCTTGAGACAGTACAATGTAATTCCAACAAGTAAACTCACCTGCTTGTTTTCTACCATTTTCTAAATTCACAAACCATGACACATACAACAGATTTGCTTGGGACAAGAACAGGAAAACAATAAATACTAAGAAGAGCTGAAAACAACACATGCTCATACAGAAGATCTGACTTCTTCGAGGTTCTCATAGCCGAGTAACTCTCTCCACAACATTGACGAATACTTACCTACTTAGAGATAAGGGGTACAACACCCACTAACGAGTAACCACCACCTACACCTACACATACACCTTCGTATAATGTCAATAGTAATACATCCTCGTATAAGGGATGCTGACCTTAACAAAATGGAAAACTGTCGCAACATATAGATATAATCGTAAATCTGCACTTCCCACGAGAGAGACTGCTTAGTTTCTTCCCCTTGAAGAACTGCCTCCTGAACGTGATCCTGTCTCCTCAGGGTTGTTCCTCTGAGGTTGCCCTGTAGATGGAAGGGCCCAACCTTGACTGGGTGCGGCTTGCCCACGATTAATTCTTTGTCCTGCCAGTAAGAATAAAGGTTAGAAAATGACCAAGGAACGTAAAACAACAGTGTCAGAGCCACACTCAAAAACTAAAGATATCATGCAAATTATCCAGTGCTATAGAAACAACGAACCAGATAGATCATCACTAAAACATAAATGTCTAAAGGAGATAAGAGAAGCCGTTGGAAATTCCTTATCAGAACTCGCTTACCATTATATGCCTGCATGTTGAACCCCTCCTCATAGCCAGGCAAATGCTTCCTCACACTACCATTCCAAGTTTCTTCGAAGACAGGAAGCTCATCTGGCAAATTGAAATTCATCAGTTTCAGGTGAATATTCTACACCATATAAGCATGATACTCAATTAGTCATCAAAACATTTTAATGCATGTTTCAGGAGCATACCTTCATCTAGATTGTGTAAAGTTTGCATAGTGTCCACCTTACCATCTGAGTTGAGCTTCCTAGTGACAGAATGACCCTACAGGAGGTAACAAAAGATGAGATAGATGCTCTTTAAGTTGTAAAAGATTCAGATAACATAATGTCAAGAAAAGAAAAAAACTCAAATATCAACTCATCATAGATGCAGGCACACTATCTGCCAAGTGTGAGACAGTTTGGGGAAGCCATGGGGGATTCCACAACATATAGGCAGAACCCAAAGAGCAAAATGAGTTACTTTTTTATGGGAAATTACTCTCCCTCATTGCACTTTCTCGCATGCTAAAGGATTTACAAACTCAGCATTAGGCAGGGGATACAAAAAGATGGAATTCAGTGTTCCATGTAGATTTAGGATCAACACCCTTTGTTGGCTGATTCACTAGTTTGACGCTTTGGTCTTCCACATTTTACTAACACATGCTGCTTACATTTCCATATAAATTTCTCTCTTTGTCATTTTTAATTATACATTCTATGGCTAATGAAAAAAATAACTAGAAGATTTATAAAAATAAGTTTCTCCAAATGTCACAAACTGTTCTCTAAATAAAATTTGAAAAGCAATTTTTTTATAATAGCACATCTAACAAGTACCTTATTGTGAATTCCTCTGGAGAGCCTGTGAGAAGCTTTGCCGGTAGTTGTATCAGCCTCCTTACTCTCCTCTACCACCACCTGGTTCACACTCAACAGTATCAGAACCTAACAACCTTGAGACAGAGCCACAAAGAATGATACGACAAAACATTAAATGCTCAAAACAACTAACCCCATCACCACCCATCTTCCTGGAAGTGGAGGAAGTATAGTATGCCCCATTTACACCACCATAAGTTACAGTTGAACTCTGGTACGAGAAACTTTTTGTCAGAGGCTGTGTTCTTTCTGCGCTGCTATGTCCATTCCTATATTGCAAAAGCTTGTTTTTCCTCTCTGCAAAATTAAAACCAATTCATGAACTCACAAGACAAAGAAACTAAACTTACAACTCCAAAAACGAATACAATAAGCACAAGCAGATATTTGCACCTTCAGCTGCATCATCTGGGTCTTCAACATATGCTTCTTTACTTGACCTAGAATGCTTTCTCGGATTTTCCTTCTTTTCATCAACCTCTTGTTTTTCGTCTTCCTCTTCGGCATCTGAATTTATCTCTTGAATAACCAACCCTCCTCCCTGTCTATTTTCCTCAACGGGCACATTCTGAATAAACCCTGAAGCAGGACCATCTCTAAATAAACCTCCACCATACGAACCAAACATGCTTGGACCAATCATGCTTTCACCAAATATGTTTTGCCCAAACATACTAGGACCGCCACCACCACCAAATGGACGATTGAAAAAAGGGCTATCAAAAGGATCTTTTCCTCCAAAGAAACTAGACATTAAACTCTGATGCCCTCCAAAACCTCCCATTCCAGCAAACGGATCACCTCCAAAACCTCCACCAAACCCTCCTCTGAAGAAATCATCTCTACCACCACCACCTCCTCCTCCTTTACCTCTATCCATTTTTAAAGCCCTAATCCGAAACAGCACAAAATATTTCAGATTAAATAAACCATCAACAGCTCAACAAAAATCAAACACAAAATAAAACTTAATAATAAATTCTACGTTGTAAAAAATCATTTATGGAGAATAATAACAATAAGCAGAATTATCTTCAACCTCTACACCATGAACATAATTAACCTGAAAAAACACTATCTTACAAAATTCGAAACTATTTCGCAGAAATTAAAATAACTGATTCAACGAAATATCAATGATCAACCAAACGAAGACATAGAAATCAAGATCGAGGGGGGAAAAACACCCCTAAAAATTCGGAGAAATTGAAAAAAGATGATGAGTCTGTAAGAAATTACCTAGAATGAACAACGATACGACGATGAATAGTTGGAGCAGAAACGGGAGAAGAAAAACCCTAGGAAATGGTTTGAGTATTGTTTGATTTCTCAAAAGTAAAACAGAGAGGAATCTAGATAACTGCTTTGGTCTTTTTATTTTGAGTTTCAGGTTTTAGGTAGGATGGAAAATTAATTAAGAAAAGAATGTTCTAGTAAAAGGAGAGGTTTTACGAAATATCAGAAGTTTACAGAATACGTGTCGCTTTGTCTCCTCATATCTGTTCGGTTGAGGATGCCTGGTATCAAATGGGCCAGTCTGGGTGCATGGGCTTTTCAGAGTATGCCGGATCGGCTAAATGGACCGGACTAACGTCTGTGTTTATTTCAACATACAGTACAATCCGGTGGGACGTCATACCGGCTAATTTGACTCAGCATACGGCGGAACTTTGCCGGAAGAATTCAAACAAGTATAGAAGGCTGCATTTGAGTGACATATAACGAGTCTAGGTTTTCAACCATATATATGTCGAAGGTTGACAACTCAGCCACTAGCTTAAGTTATTTTGATGAATTAGATTATTAGTCTCTAAATCTAAAGTAGAGTATTATACCCAAGCAGACAAATATAATAAGAGTGAGAAACTAAGAGCAGATCCGTAGAATCCCATTTTAAAGTAAAGTAGTGGAGCTGAAAACACCAAATTTGTTCCTATTATAGGCATAGAGAAGCCATACTTTCCCCAAAAACTCATTAGTGTCCGAAGTCTTTACTAAGCGGCTAAACATTTGTCACTTAAAAAAAATTAATCGATTTTTTTTTATTTTAAAACTACAAGGGCCATAAATCTTATATTCTGTGTCTTTTAGTGACTCTTTTACCCCTCTCTTCTTTTATCCTCTCTAGAAGGCGATTTTCGTTAGTCTTCCGTCCAGATTTAGACTATTTCCGGTGAGCTTGGATTTACTCCTCGGAGAAGATCTAAGATCCTCTTTACTTTCTAGTTGTAGTACTTAGCTTAGTTTTTAGTTTTCTTTTCTATTTACCTTGTTTTAGTATTAGTTTAAGTTTAGGTTTCCTTTTGTTTTATTTCTTGACGGATTACGGTTTGTTCTTGCCATTTAAGTACTCCTTCATGTGTTTCTACAACCCTTCGTGCATTTTTATGATGTTCATTCATAGTTTTTGGTTTGATTTCGGTGGGTTTTTGAAGTTCGACTCTTGCCAGAAAATTTTGTTTCTTCAAGAGCATGAAGATCAAGGGATTCCGTTCAAGTGTTATCTTCGAAATTTGGGCAATCACTCCCTTTCATGGGAGCACATCTTCAAGAAGAAGAATTTATATCAAACTGGTTGGATACTGATAGACACATTTTAGTGTCTAATTTGCACCTTAATTTCTAATGAGTTAGTATTCGATTTTGCGTCTATTACGTGTTTTTATGCTTTTGTAGGTACATTAGAAGAATAAAGATTTGTGGAAAAATTGGCTCAAAAAGTGTTAAAGGCACCCGAAAAAATGGATTAAGGCACCCACACTTTGGATTGGGGGCACCCCAGGATCGGAGCGAGTCAACCCAGCGAGTCAACTCGGTGAGTCACCGATCCAACTCATCGGGAGAGGTTACTGTGTTCAACTGTGACTTCATGTTACGAGATTTTCAAGTTGTTTTCGATTCCAATTTATTCCATAAGCTACAAGAGTTCAACACAAGATTAAACACATCGATTTGGAGTGATTTACGCTGGAAAATATTGTGCAATCGTGAATTTGGACGGAAAAATGGATTCCGGCTTGGAATCGGATTTGTGAAGATTTGGATAGATTTTAAAGAG
>JAJJMC010031210.1:4717724-4754255 GCA_023531435.1 Papaver californicum | reverse complement strand
CCTGATAACAGGTGTCACTAACCTTGGATGAGTCAAGACCCAGAAAATCAGCCAAACGTGCTGGACTTGTGCCTTGGATACAAGCGCATAAGCGTGATACCACTGGATGAATCTGCGGAGAGAATTTTCAAGTTAATGCGTTAACCGACCAGCATTTTGCACAAAAATCAGCAACAAACAAAACAGATTTTGCGCAAAGGTTTTGTTGTAGCAGCAGTCATATACACAGTTTGAGAAAGTAAATTCTTTGAACCAGGGTATACACCAGGGATTTATAGATGAAGCCTTGGTGATGTTTCTCAAAGCAAGAGATTGGAATGTTGCCAAAGCACGAAAAATGGTGAGAATAAGTTGATACATTTTGATACTTCACTAATATTCCTTAGTTTCTTTCACACAAGTTTTAATAATTCTGACGCTCCCCTATATGCCTTCGTGTTGTTTAACACTCTGGTTGGCAGGTAGTGAAGCCTCTACTGCAAGAGAGTACAAGGAAGAAGATTCAGGTTCTGCAGTGTTGTGGAAGAGATGAGTTATTGAAGGTAAGAAGTTTTATATATAGTTTCCCATATGGTTATACGTCAGTTTCAGTAACATTTTCAATAAGAAAAGTTCTCGGGGACCAACATTAACTTGTATGATGTTTATGGTGATATTCTATCATTTTCAGTATATTCGCTTTATTCTTTAGTTTCTCAGTAACCAAAATATGGTTCTTGTTGTTTGCAGATAATAGACTTGGAATCCATACCTCATTTCTGTAGAAAAGAAGGTTCTGGTTCCTCAAGGCATTCAAGCAATGGAAATGATGATTGCTTCTCTTTAGACCATTCTTTCCATCAAGTCTTTTGAATTATACAGTACATTCACTTCTAGTTAATTTATTTTGTTTGAAGCTACTAGTTCCGTACTAGCTATTTGTTAAACAGTTTATTGAGTAATCTAATGAAAATTTTAATAAAAACTAAATTATCTTTCCATAATTATCTCGATATTAATATCTGACTGAGCATGTCACCACCAACTGTATTATGAACTAGCTGGCTACAAATTAGTCTTCTACAAAGTTGACTGTTCTATGACAGTTTTATTTAGAAAATGTAACTGATATTTACCTACAATGACAGGTTTATAAGAAATTGAGTTACTGATGACAGTTTTATGAAGAAACTATCAGTTTAGTCTAAGAAGTTAAGTTTTTAATGACAGTTTTCTTAAAAAAATGTTACAGTAATTTGTCAATAATGAGAGGTTTATGAAGAAACTGTCATCTTAGTCTAAGAAGTTAAGTTTTTAATGACGGTTTTCTTAAAAAAATGTTACATTAATTTGTCAATAATGAGAGGTTTATGAAGAAATTGTCATCTTAGTCTAAGAAGTTAAGTTTTTAATGGCAGTTTTCATGGAGAAACTGTCACCCTAGTAAAAGAAATTAAGCTACTAATGACAGTTTTATTTAGAAAATGTTATTGTATGTTGTCAACAACGATAGGTTTATAAAAAAACTGATACTTATAGTCATGATTCCATAACAGTTTTTTATAGACCCTTTCGTAACAGAGGCTTTAATGACAGTGCAATTATTTTTCAAAACTGTCACATAAACATTTTGGTGGAAGTTTTAAAACTGTCATATAAGCCCAAATTTGTACTAGTGAATAGATTATGCAGCCATTTTTTTATTTGAATGCTGACAAAAAATTGCATAATACGTTATGCAGTTATTTTCTCGACTGCATAACAGGTTATGCAGACGTTTTTGTAGCTGCATAACATGTTATGCTTCCATTTTTTGACAGTTTATGCATCCATTTTTGTAGTTGCATATTATGCAGATATTTTTATAGCTGCATAGCAGATTATGCATCCACTATAAAAAACAAACTTACAAAATCTTTCACTTACAAATAATGATAAGTCTTACAATTACAATATCAAGAGTACAATTACAAACAAAAATAAGTCATGTTACCATGTAAGTGTATTTTAAGACCATTTAAAACACTGATTTATCACTTATAAGTTTATGAAAAATATATGAATCCTGTAAATGAGATGGGGGAAGAGTTTCAAAATCAAAAATGAAGTTATCAAGGCTTTTGATTGGCATGAGCTGGTAAATGAGTAATTTCTCTTCATCTTTGATGTAAAAACCAATGAGCCTAACGAGATTCATGTGTTGCGGCTTAGCCACTAATAAGACCTTATTCTTTTACTTTTGTACACCTTGTACAAAGTTCCTAGAGAGCCTCTTTATTGTTATTTCTTGTCCATCTGGTAGCCTACCCTTTATAGACATTGGCAGCTATGGCATTATACTCTAACATTTTGTTATAAAGTAATTTACAGTTCTTGGTATGACATCCACCTTTTAAAGATGGATGCATTACCTGTTATGCTCCCTTTCAGTTTGCTGCATAACATGTTATGCAGACTAAAGATGGTCGCATAACATGTTATGCACCCTTTCAGTTTGCGGCATAACTTGTTATGCACCCTTTCAGTTTACTGCATAACTTGTTATACAACCTCTTTAATCTGCATAACCTGTTATGCACTCTTTAAAGATGGTTGCACAATCTTCCATCAAAAAGAGAAATGATGAATCAACTCACATACGGTATACCTATACGAGATGTATTGCTGCAACCCATTGAATCTGAAGATAATGAAGTGTAATTCCGATGAACCAATTTCCAAACAATGACCTGCATATGTAAGGTTAAAAGCCTACGCAGTCAACACCAAGCAGTTAAGAAAAAAAAAATATACGGAGTAAGGAATGTCAACCACCACATTATAGACAATACCAGATGCCACACGAAGAGCTAAGAGAAGATAATGGCATGCAATATCTTGATTATTAATTCCAATTCACCAACCATTTCATCTTACAAAGAAATAAAATTCTAGACAAAGAAAGATAAGAGAATAGAACAAAAACGTAATGGTTTCAAAGAGATGTAAAGTGTTGTCGTAAAAGTGAAAATGCTCAATATCATACTCCCTCCGTTTCAGGAAAATAGTTACTTTTTCATTAAATTTTTGTTCCAACAAAAGAGTTACTTCATTTTCAACATTACAAACTTTCAAAACTACCCTTGTTATTTTAAGAAATGTTATTATTCTCATTATAAAGATATATGTAGTATTAAACTTTTTGTTAGGGTAAATCTGGAAATAAATTATAAAAGTTATTCTCTCTCATCTTACCTTAACAATTGTGCAAATAGAAAAAGTAACTCTTTTCCTGAAACGGAAGGAGTATTAGTTTATTGATTCTTTATTGCTACTTACATTGTTCTGAATTTCCATTTGATCAAGTGAGAATAATAATTGATTATACGCTTCCCTATCAGTTAATAGCCTTCGTGACTCGTCAACACTATATTTCAAACAAAAACAAACAAAGCAAACAAGTAATTAACATCTTACGCTTCAAAAAATAAGAAACAAGAAGAACTGAATGTTATGGGCAAATTTTAAAACCTTTTGTCCTTCAATTGATATATAATTCCTGCAACTTCAGACGGAATACGCTGAGTTTAAGATTGTGATTGAGGTCAATATGAAGAAGGCCTTTGTTGCATATTAAAACTTGAGGAAGAACTACCACCGGATGGAGTAGAAGGACGAGATGAATTAGAAGAACCAACTAATGACGATGGATACCATGAAGTTTGTCTAGGTCCTCCTTGCACACGTGGTGGTGGTGATGGTTCTTGTGAACCCCTGCAAATCAAAAATAAGAATATTAGCTTCAAAATTTGGCACAGTATCAACATAATCTAACAAAATAAGCCAAATCGATTCTAAAATTGAAATCAAATTGTGGTTGTAAAAACAAATGAAACCCTAAAATTGAGAATTCAAATGAAAAGTTAAAAAGAGAAACGAAATTACCAGAATTTAAACACGTCTGGAACCTTGAATTAGGGTTTTACTTTCAAAGAAGAGATGGAGAAAATGTTTTCGTGATCAAAAAAGTATCGAGTCGAGGAGATCGATGATTTGTTGGGTCGTGTATGAATGATATTGAACTAAACCAAAAATATTTAATTGAAATTCAAAAATCAACATCATATAGACAAAAAACCCTAATTCACGTTTATAAAATCAACTAGTGATTAAGGAGAGGGAGAGATCGTGCTAACCTTCTGAAAGAGAAGAGGTAAGAAATCATAATATATGTAGAGATTAGAATCGAGAAATTGATGAAACCTGGAGAGAATCGAGATTACATCCTTAAAGAAAATCAGAATTTCTCTTTTCTTTACGCCTCTCTATTCTACGTTTCCTTAAGAAAAGGATAGTTTGGTGAAAAAGAAATCACGAAATAACATAATTTTAAAATTATCGGTCTGGGAATGTTTTTCACCGAGAAAATGGGTACGAGCGTGAGTTTCTTCGACCGTAGGTTTGTGAGTGGAAAAAGAGGGAAAAAAGGACCTGAAAGTAGATTTCACTAAAATTTATTGAAGATGGCCCTGTGACCAGGAAACAGTTGTGGAAGAGGTGTAGGGTGCCCTATAAATTTTCGCAGTTTATTTTCAAACAGAATTCAATCACCACATGAGTTTCATTTTAGAAATTGTTATCCATATATAATGTTTTTTACATTTAATTTTATCCCATGGAAAATTACGTGTATTATGACCAACAAGCTTACAAGTATTCCATAACTCACATAAGTTAGATGTGAAAGCCCTATGTACGGAGTTGTTTGTACTTTATAGTTCCCAGTAAACAATAGTTCGAAAAGGAAAAAGGAAGGTGATGAAATAGAATAATTTTCGGAACAATATGTATAAGGCCTTTTATAAACGAGTCCAAGATCATATTTTGAACTGGGTCAATTTGACTGTTGAGAACAAATCATCTCAACCCGGTTATATTTCAAACTGTGGGAAAAAATTGGACAGTGGGATTATATTCCCAATTTTAGCTCTGACATCTAAATTACCCTAGCGCACTAGTGGGAGCAAGAATTTAATTTGGTGTGAAAATGAGCAAATTACCGCTTACGGGAATATTTGAGAAATTTTTATGGCGAGTATAATAATGAGAAAATTTGAGAAAAATGAGCAACTTTTTTATTTGGTAAACTTATAAAAAAAATTCCTTGGACGATCTCAAAAATCAATATCCAAGGACAACCTATAATGATTTCTTTAAAGATCCAAATTCCAACAAGAACAAGTCTTCTTTGTTTTATTTTTCAAGAACTGAATTCTGCATGGTTGATTAACGTACTTATATGCTTTCACTTTAATTATAAAGTAATTTATAATAAGGAAATAAAATTAAAGGGAATACACCAAGATTTTGTTAACGAGGAAACTATAATCTTGTAGAAAAACCCCGGACCTAGTCCAAATTGAATACACACTGATTTAAGTTGTTACACCTATTTCATACTATCAGACTTCAGAATGGATTTAATATAGACAAAGTATACCCATAAAAAAAAACCTGGTTCAGTTGTATTCAAGCACCTGTAAAATCCTTGTAGAATATCGATTCTCTTTAGGATTTTCACTTGTAAATCTTCTAGCCGAACGCCAATTCTCTCTAGAAGATGTTCCACAAAAAATTGGGTTTACATGTTTCATAACCTAATTGATTATATACCTTACAAGATCAACTATATATCTTCTAGTAATATCTTATAGAACTTCTTAAGATTTTATTGAGACACCTTATATGAAGTTCTCTATCTAAGCTAGATTTCAATTAACTAACATTGATATACGATCTTGGATTCAAATCTATCTAATATAGGGTTTATGACAAATAATCCTTGAATGGCCTTATAACAGAAGTGAAGGACCTTATAATAGAAAAAGATTATTATAATCACCTAGCTAGATACAGGTTTCGCAAGTATCAAGAATGAAATGACGAGGATACCAAGTACACTACAATATCTTCGATATCAACCTAGGGAAACTCACCTTGTAAGAACGACCAAAAGATTAATTCAACAAGGTGATTCTTGGTAATAGCCAAAGTTCGAACCGAACTAACTATGGGATCGTTACCAGGAAATGATTAACGTAAATGACTAACCTGCTTCAGTACCCAACTCATAAATTAATTAATGACCCATAATCAATCTTTAGATCAGTGATAAAGTAGAGTCAAAAGGGTTTTCCGTTTAATAAATAAACTCATTTGGAGATCAAACCAAGATAATGATTATCAAAATAACCAATCTTGATGAACAAGCTATATCCAAGCAACTTAATGCACTAGGTAGTTTGCTCAATCTTCTACAAGTATGATATTTATCAAGATAAACTGCTTGTGAAATCCCAGAGAATGAAGTTCACATAAGGTCACACGCAAAAATCAGAACCAAAAAGAAAAGTCTTAAAGTCTTAAAGTCTTCAAGTATTCAATCTTCAAAGTAACCGCTACAAATCAACTTGGTTCCACTATTCATCAACCGCACAGAAAAAAGTCTGTTAACATTGATTTATCAACAATTATATCCTAGGGATCCAGAATCATGTAGATCAATACTAGGCAAATCTTGTACTTTCCATCTCAAAGATATCCTAAACTACTTCTACTCTTGGACGTCGAACTATAAAAATGAACTTCAAAAAATAAAAACTCCCTTCTTCATGTGTATTTGACCCTTTTTCATATTCAAATCTTCAAAATCTTTCCATAATCTTCTCATTTAATTAGTATAGTATATAATCATATAACTTACTAAATAAATGAAATACAATTTAAGAAAACTACAGAAAATATGTGGGTTTCCAACTAATAATTTTATTTTCTTCCTTATTTATGAGATTGCTTCCTCTTGCTTTCCACACGTGGAAGATATTATATTGATCTTTTATATCTTGTACACAAGACAAGTTAAATTTCCGTCGGTGGATATTATTTTCATTATATGATCTCGACACCACTGGACCCCAAATGATACCTTGCCATTTTAAAAATTAATTCAAATAATTTAGTCTGGCTTCCGAATTTCCATCAATTTTACGAGCAAAGTACTGTTTTTTAGTCCAATTGAGTTTTATTTATTGAATTCTGCAAAACTAAATAAAACAATCAAATTTGTACAAAATAAGAAACTGATAAATATAAATTTAGATGTAAAATATGCCATGTTTACACACTTATCATTTATACTTCCAGTACAATCAACATGGAGTTCACATCGACGATTACCGACTGTTCAGTATAACTAACACAAAATTGAAAATTGAAATTTTTTAATGAATAAATCAATCAATAACCTAGTTGGTTTTTGAATTGGCGATTATCGATGATGTTTAGTTTGAAAAATAACACGAAAGAGTGATACGAGAGAAAAATCGATCGAAGGTAGAAATGGTTTGAATATGTTAGATATGATGTATTAATATTAGGGGTAGGATAGCTTAGCCATTTTACAATGTCTTTTAGACACCCCTTACCAAATTATCCAAAAAAAACCCTAAAATTATCTACTCCCAATTATTTTAAGAAGCGTCCGATTACACAAGCATCGCTTGGCCAAAAAATATTTTATAAAAAACAAAATTTTGTTCTAAATTATATTATGGGAATTTTATAACGTGGTGTAGTTCTGTCAAATTTGGTTTGACTTCTTTTTCCTAATATATTGATAAATTTTTTATTATTATTTTTATTTTGGATTTTTATGTTTCAAATTTAGATATTTTGTTTTAATTTTGGATTCTTTTTAATTAGATATTTTATTTTTATTTGGGTAGATTTTTTTTCTTAATGTAATGGTCCCAAACTCCAAATGTAATGTTTTGATTGGCTAGATAATGTAGGTGAGTAAGCACCACCAGAATTAGTTGGGTGCCAATAAAAATGGTGTAAATTCGGTGTAATTCAAAAAGAAAAAAACAAAGGAGAAAAATTGCCAAAATAAAAGATGGATGACAGTCACCTCTCAATATGGAGGTAAAGGGTTTTATTGTACAAGGATTTTCACATGGGTGAAGAAAAGTAATGGGTCTGATGAAGCTGAAATATTTCAAAAAATAGTCACCTGATGGCTGGAGGCTGGACCTCTTATATTATGTCGATAAAGGCACACATAATGACTCCAAAATTTCCCCCCCTCCAAACACTCGCCAACAAAATCTCTTCAAGTACTTAAGTTAACCTCTACTTAATGAACTTCACATCTCAGAACTTTGATCGCTCGGTAGTTTCTCGATTATCCTAGAATGCTGTGTTTTCATACTGCATAAACTCTAGTTGGCTAGTTGCTGTTTTACCCATAAAAAAACTCTAATTTTGTCTAGTTTCAGGCAGAAACCGAGGCGATAACATGAAAAAGGAAACAACTTTCGATACATGGGTCGACAATGTTCGAAGATGGTCGGGAATGGTGACTAGAAATATATGCAAAGCCGGACGAGATGATCCCAGAAGTGTAATTCATGCTCTGAAAGTTGGTTTCTCATTAACATTAGTTTCAATGTTGTACCTGTTGGAACCACTCTTTGGTGGAATTGGAGAAAGTGCAATATATAATGTTGTTGTAGTTCTTGAATTTACCGCAGGTGCGAATTTAGCTATTATTCCAATTATGATATATAATGCTCATTTCATAGATGTATTCATGCATGTTAACGATGGTATATATTTGTAGGTGCAACTTTACGCAAGAGATTTAACAGAGGACTTGGTACACTTTGTGCTGGATCGCTTGTGTTTTTCCTTGAATTTGTAGCTGATAAATCTGGTAGAATACCCAGAGCAATTTTTATTGGCATCGCTGTATTTCTAACTGGAGCTGCAGCAACATATATGAGATTTTTTCCACATTTAAAGAAGAATTACGACTATGGGATTGTAATCTTTTTACTAACTTTCAATTTGATAGCTGTATCAAGTTTTCGAGTTCATAATATATTAGAAATTGCACATGATCGATTCTATACGATCGCGATTGGTTGTGGAGTTTGTCTACTCATGAGTTTATTGGTCTTTCCGAATTGGTCCGGTTTAGAACTTCACAATTCTACTGTTTCAAAACTTGAAGGCTTAGCTGAATCAATTGAAGGTAAGAATTTATATGGTGCTAGTTTTTGGGTTCTAGCAGCCTCAATTCATTTTGTGCCCTGAAATTCCCACTTGTGTACCCTGAAGCTACATTGTTTTTAAATTCTTGCAGCTTGTGTTAATAACTATTTCGAGGAATCGGAGATTATTGAAGATGAAGAATCGTCAGACGATGAGGAGGATCCAATTTATAGAGGCTACAAATTGGTTTTAGACTCCAAAACAACGGACGAAACGCTTGTAAGATTATCTTGTCATTACCACGCATCACCATAGGCTCTAATCTATAACGGCCAGCGTACATAAGTGGCTCATTTCCATGTCTGTATGTCATGTTCTCAAATATTTGCTGCAAAAACAATTTTCCGACTGATGGTATGATAAATGAATCAGGCATTACATGCGAGTTGGGAGCCAAAGCATTCATGCTACAAATCTCCTTGGAAGCAATATGTTAAGAGTAGGTGCTGTACTCCGTCATTTTGGTTATACGCTTGTTGCTTTACATGGTTGCTTGCAATCAGAAATCCAGGTAAAGATTATACATGTGATGTAATAACTAAGATTATGCAGCAGTAGATAAGCCGTATATGCCTAATGATTCTCGCTGTCTCATATTTTCCCCCGTTTCTATGGATTTTCAGGCACCAAGATCTGTTCGTGATCTATTTAAAGCCCCATGTACAAGAGTTGCTAGAGAAATCTCGAAAACATTCAAAGAACTGGCAGATAGCATTCGAAACAAACGTCTTTTAGCTCCAATCTTAGTTTCCGATGATCTTCATGAAGCATTACAAGATTTGAACAATGCCATCAAGTCTCAACCTCGACTCTTCCTTGGTGGTTCCAAGAATCACCACAATGACGCCTCTCAAATGTTAGCTTTAGCGGCTACCACTGCCATCGCCCACCAAAATTCAGATACGAGTTCATCAGTTGTTTCATTATCAACAGCTGAAACCGATAATTCAGAATTACCCGAATGGAAAATGAAACGTGCAGCTGATCTTTACAAGGATTCAGAACGCAAAGTATTAAGGACAACATTAAGTAAGCTAGACATAACTAGTCTTGAATTCTCAGAAGCACTTCCTTTTGCAGCCTTTGCGTCATTGCTTATAGAGATGGCGGCGAGACGAGATATGGTCACGGAACAAGTAGAAGAGTTAGGGCGATTGTCGAAGTTCAAGGACTACAAAGCTGATCAGGTTGAGATTGTTGTGACCAATGGAAAAAACAGAACCGTGAAGAAGAATAGAGAGTTCGGAACAAATATGGGTTCTAACGAAGTAGAGTAATCAACAAGACAACTACAGTTTGTATTAATTTTTATGAGATGTGATTTTATGGAATATCTCATCGTCTCAAAAATATTGAAACAATTAGTCTCTCCATCAAACTCCTTTGTTAGCGTCCTATTCTAGACATTTATCTTGGTTCCAGTCCTATTCTAGACATTTATCTTGGTTCCAGTATACAGGTCCAAATTTTTCACTCGGCTTTTCAGGAAAAAATATACAAACAGGATACAAACCTACAAGTTCAAAAATTGATTGCTATAATATAGGCAAATAAGGAACATTAATTAAATTTTAATTCATTGATATATCTAATAGTAACAGACCAGCACTACCCTCAGTGTACAACATATTTCGACCCTGACACCTTCCAGTACCTTCCAGGTTTCCCCAAAAGACAATTCGAACTGAAATCATGAAAACAATGACATTCTTTCTCATAAAATGGTCTTTTCCTAATTCCTCCATGCTCATTCTTACGTGTTCCCCACATAATACGGGTCAGACTCGAGAAAAGTTAGGCACTAATCCATGTGTGCCACAACACTGATGAAGCTGGTAGTAGTGGTCACCGTGGCAAATAGATATGTAAGTGAACAATGTGGGTGAGAAGTATAAGCTCTATATTTTTCGGTCAGACCCCAGTTTCGCTGCTATGGGGCAAAATGGAAAGTTTTATCAAGCAGTGTTGTAAGAAAATTGTTAGAACTCCTGTCCATCTAAATCGGGTTTTGATGGATATTCAAGACCCTGCAGTGCTGGAATTCGTCTTAAATCCTCTTCTGTGTATGCAGGGATGAACCAGTATCTTTTGTCTGTCCCGAACACCTGAGAGACCAAAAAAAAAAAAACATTTCAGCACTGTTAATGGAATCAACATTGGTAATGGAAAAATCTACTACTCCTTTTCATTAGACTGTACTTCCATATGAAATGAGTACCTGTAAGGCTGGCATTAATTTTACTTGTCTAAAGCCTTATGGTTTGGTTGTTCTAAAATTGTCTTTGAAGAACAGATTATCAACTAATGATCTAATGCAACCACATTTACTGTATGGAGAGGTGGAAACATAAGCCTATAGAGTTGGGGTGTGAAAGGTTTCATTTCACACAGTTGTAATAATATAAGTCTGTGTGTCCCTACATTGAATTTGGAGGTTGGTTTTACTTGAAACATTCTGGAATCCTGTATCAGTTTATGATAAAACAATAACAGTGATTGATATTCCCCCATCCTCCAACATACAGAGGAATCCATCTTTGCCAGGAAATAGCAAATCTAACATAAGGCACAAGTCGCATAACTAAAGTAAAACTAACAAAGCCAAAACTATTTAGTAACTTATCCTATCAAAAGTCACATTTCTAGAAAGACAGCCAATGCTCAATTAAGTAGGATCAGCACTCGGAGATCTGAGGTACCCCAACACCAACATATCGGTTTGGTTATTCAAATAAGTCATCCATCCATTGAGAGAGTCAGATTGTTGTATCCTTTTAGGCCATACACATTAGAAGTCCACTCTTCAATAACCCACGTGATTATTACTTCATCAATCTACATTTGACTACAAGTCTACAATCTATTACATGAACCTTTCTTATTATGTCGTGGACCTTACTTGACATTCCACGGCCAATTGATAATAAGACAGGAAAAGAAACTAACCTGTTCAAAGTTCTTCTTCCGCCCAAGGTCATAACGCCATTTTGGAGTGGTCTTCTTCTCGTATGCCTGACCATGAGAAAACATAAACTGTCCATCCATTCAGTAATTCCTCCAGAACCAATTAAAACCAGAGAATGCGAGAGAAATTACCTCAATAGTGGTGGTATTAGCAATAACCAATGAAATGTGCATGATCAGAAATCCCATAACACTCATTGCAAAAGCTAAGTTAAGTACTGGATGGAGAGAAAAAGAGAAGGAAAATAAATAAGTTTATCCAGGAAACCAATACAAATAATCATAGAAAACATGAAGTTCCTTGGTCCATACCAAAAGCAAGAAAAGTTGTTGCAAGGGTTCCTGGTGTGCCAGGTATCTCATCATCACCAAAGAAGGCCATAAAATTCGGCAACAATGACAAGGCAACAAGAGTAGTTTCCAAAAATGTATAAAGCTGCAGTAATCATGACACAAAAGTTGATGGATCAGGAATGATACAATGCTACATAATCAGGCGGGCCATTGAATGAGCAAAAAGCAAGTCATTTATGTACAAGTCTGAGTTAGCTAATGGTTACTGATTTACCTGAATTGCATGAATTGACAGGATAAGTAAAACCCATTATCATATACCAAGAAAGATATAATTAGAGTTGAAAAATTATATGCAAGCATTCAAGAAATTATAAATCAATAATTAATATTTATTAGAAAAATCATGATATAGAACTTAAGTATGTATGAAAAAAAACAATTCTAACTAAGCTGTGGCATTTGTTGCACAATAAGTGTTTGCTGACCATTTGAAAGTAAGACAGAGAATCTAATGCAAGTTTGGCCAGCCATTACAATTACCCAGAGTCCAATTCATTCATAAAAACCATCGCAGAAACTATACTTTGCCCTCTCCCCAACTTTTTCACTATGAAATTTAAAAAGTGCATGATACTATATGATATCACTGCGTTAAAGAAGCGCCGATGCATTGTTCAAATGTGGTGACTATATACATCGTACATATTGCATAATTGTGCAAGTGTTCATGACATGCTGGCAATGACAGTACATTCAAAGGCAGATCCTGATTTTTTTCTGTCTAAACTCTAGTGTAGTGAATCATGGGGAGTTGGTGCTGCAAATAAGGCAGAAAGCAATTTATCTACTGACTGAGTTTAGTAGCATATAGATAAATAACAATTTACCCAATCATAGTAGACAGTTGTTTTGCTTTCTAACAGTACTGGAGAATTGGGAGGTTTGGGAGGCAAAGACGAGCAGGATTTCTTGAATGGAAGATGTGGTTTATGAAATATTAACTACGCATATGTTCTTAAGTCATGGACAGATACGAAAATCCACCAGAGTTGTAACCCTTCAAGAGACCAGATTTCTTTTTGCATGTTGCAACACGCCCTACATATACCACATAAAGAAAAAGAAACATCTAGAGTTCCCCTCAAATTCAAGAATGCCAAAGCACAATCAACTCTAGTAACATGGGTAAAATTGTTTTTAGGCAGACCAAATGATGATGTAATTCACAATGAACAGATTACTATGTTGCACAATAAAGTTCAGTTCTTTCGAGTAAAATGAACATACCAAGAACAGAAGGAAGAACTTATAATTCAAAGCACCAATGCAGTTAACAACCCAAACACAATGATGATCCATTTTCAATACACATCTTCCACCTAAAAAAATCAACAAAATGACATTGATCAGTATAACAACCTCTTTAGAGCTACAAAAAAATAAATCCCTCCTTTTTAAAAGTATAAGATAGCTTACAAACAGAACAATGATGACAACGAGGTGGTTTAACTTGATTACACTTCCTGCAATACCGAACTCTTGAATTATTATTCAAATCACTTGCAGTTCCTGGCAAACCAGAACCAAATTCTGAACCCCCAGTTAATGGATCAGTATCTCCTATCTCTTCATCAATCAATGGTCTCCAATTTGATGGTACACCACCTGGATCCGTTAGTACAACAGAAAAATAGCTCCATAATAACATCACCAACTACAAAAAAGAAAAAAAGAAAAAAATAGAAATAATATCAAACCCACACTTCAATTCAACATATAATTACAAACCCATGTTTCAAATTAGGGAAATTTCAATAAATAGCTAAAAAGATTTCATCTTTACTTACAAGGCAATGGAAGAGAAGTAAAACAGCAAAAGCAGCAAAAGAATCAAAACCACTTCCATTGAAAAGAAGAGGACCATAATTGTTAAGAACAAGAGAATAATAAGTAACACCAATAACACCTAAAACTAAAAGAATCATAATAGAACCAAGACTACGAAGAACAGTACAGAATTTGAATACATTCCAAGCCATTGTAGGTCCTGATCTATGCATAATGTACAAACAAAATTGTCTTTTGAGACTCTCTCTCCCTGGAGAAACTAGGGTTTGTTATTTGGGTTTTGATAAAAGAGTTTTCTCGAATGATTCAATGGAGAATGAAAGGTGAAAGAGAAAAATTGAGTGTGAACTGGGGAAAGTGTAGACTTGGAAAATGCAGAAGGTGTTTGTTGGGAAGGTTAGATTGGGCTGGGCTGGACTCGACTATAGTTATCAATATGAATTTGGACTAATTAGGCTAAACCTAAGTGGGAATGGGCCAGTAAATACCATACAAGATATTTGGGCTAGGGCTGAACACCGGATAAAATCCGGCAAACTTAGTTTCATCCGCGTCCAGTCCACCTAAGTAGCGGATTTTAGATGTCTATCCACGTTTAATCCATCAACCTACGGATTTTTCATTCACGGATAGGCAAGCTAGATATTGGTGATGATTCAATGTTTTTTTAAAAAAAATCTCTATACTAACTCCTGGATTGCTCTAACATACCTAAATATCAATATCACCCCGAGGACCGAATTTCTTACAGATTTTGGATGTCGCATCCATGTTCAGTTCACAAAAATTGTGGATTTTAGATACCCATCTACGTCCAGTCCGGAAAGAAACAAATCATGTTCCATCTACCGAAATGCAAATTGAGTTTGGGGAATCGAGCAAAAAAGGGTGGTTCTACCGAGGCCTAGTTTGCGCAACTACGGTGTGTTGGGAATGCATCTATTTATTTTAGAGGCAACAAAATAAATTCGTAATGAAGTACACCTTAGTAACCTTTATTCATGTATTTTCGTTAATGGCCAATAGATCCTTCGTAGTCGATCAGGTAGCGGAAGGGTTCAATAACTGGTTACACTGTTAAGAAGTTCAAAACCTTTTCAAGAACTCAAAATCAGCTAGGTCGAACCTAGTCGTTTAGGTTGACTAAATGATGGTAAGAAACCAAGTTTACATTACAATCAGGTAAGTCTACCTAGTCAGTTTTTATAATAAAATTAATTACATATCAGAAAGGTTGACCTAGTCATCGTAAGAGATATCACTTTTGTGGGATGATAAAATATCTTTAATCGCTGATGTCTTATAGATATTCTGAATTAAGTTATAAGTAGTAACCTTGGTGTTGACCTGATCTTTGTTAGAGCTTTGAGAAATATGGTTGGCCCAGATATCCGAGGCATAGATAAAAAATTTACTTTATATTCAAATTCATTGGTCAGAATTTTTCGCCACAAAAATCCAGAAGCAACGAAAATGCAATAAGGTTTAGTACTCACCGGAGGAAGCACAGGTTGACTAATTGTAGGCTCCCCTTTTTCTTATAAAGCTTCACCAAGTTAGTAATTTATCTTTTTAATAGACATATTTTTGTATCTTAATTGTTCTCATATTTATATTTTTTTTTTCAATTTATATACTAATAGTAATATTTTATACGTTTATGGGTATTTTTGGAAGAATAAATGATCGTGGAGATCCGATTAATAAGTGCTAAAAGCACACTCCGAATTGATAAAGGCACCCTTGTTTTGGATAAGGGAAACCACAAGAATTAATAAAGGCGCCCACCTCCTTAAATTCAAATTAAAACTTTGGCGGCAATTCTTTCTCCTTCAAATAATGTGAATTCGTGAATTGGTTAAAGGTTTTATTTTGGAAAGAAAAGGGGAGTTTTTAAGACAAGATTATATCTTGCCTTAGTAAAAAGACTTTGTGTGCGATCAAAACACAAAAACCAACAAAATCTCGTCTCCTACCAAAATCAGAACACGTGAAATAATATAGTTTCTATTTCACTCAATGAGAAGATTTCACAGAATCGAACCAAATGAAGATTAGGAAATAATAAAAGGAGAATATTGTCGGGATGGAAACATTATCAAGATTTCAGATAAAGACAATAATGTTGAAGAATATTCCCATTAACTGCCGAGATTATTATCATTGATTTGAAGAGTTCTGATGGTTGCTAGTATAAAAAGGGAGGTTGGAATCGATTTGAGGGAAGCTGGAGAAGCCAGAAATCAAAGAAAAAATCCGAAAGAAAATTATCCTGCTGTTGCAAGTTCTTCTCGGAGAAGATGAAAAAACTGTTGCAAAAGGTTGAATAAACTGTTGCTAAAGCTTTTAATCTGGCTATGTTACCTTTTATTTGGAAACAGAGAGAACAAATGTATGTACCGCTTAGAAAGGTTGTAATTGCTCTGTTTTATTCTTTTTTGTTTCTTTTCTTCTTCTCAAGCACTTTTGAGCTATGTACCTATCTTTTGAGAGTGTTTTGGACATGATGAGCTAAACCCTAACACTGGGATAATGGAGGAAGCCTTATTTCATGATTGTGGTAAATATAAATAATTTTTTTTATGAATTTTTGCATTGATTTTAATTGATTGATGATTTTTCTTAATTATTTTTGATTTTGTTTCATGGTGTATGCTTAGTCTTAAGTACTTTTGATGCGCCATGCTTATGATTTACATCTAATGTTTTAAATATCTACCTTTGGAAAATAATCAGAGTCAATATTTTTATTATACGAGCTATAATTGTCTAGAATTATTGTATGAATCACATGAATATGAAAATTGATGGAATCCTGAGTCTCAGACTCTCGTAATGTTGCTACCATCTTTTGTATATATTTGCTAGATTAATTTAAATTTAAGTCTAAAATCAAATCTTCGGAGGTCTGAGTGAACCATACTTTCTTACCACTGTCTACAAATCACACCAATTTTTGGCGCCGCCGACACAAACTTATTTTTAGATTTGTTTTTAGGTTTAGTTTTAGGCTTTAGTAATTAGATTTTTATTCTTTTTATTCTATTTTACGTTTTCTTCGGTAATGTCTTTTTGTTGCAGGCTTTGGATCAAAAAGAAATTGGAGCCAAATACAGGTTCGGATCAAAGCTAAAGACAAAACGAAAAGAACTAGAAAAGGCGAAGAATTTTATATCTAGACTTTATTTATTTTTGTTATTTCTTTGTTTGGACTTTTATTTCTTGTTGCTTGCTTGTTTAATTTTATATTTTATTTATTGTTATTAAAAAAAAAAACTATCGCACACACAGTTGTATTTTCCAGCACCGATTTTAGGAAAACTTGTGGGATAGTACGGTGAACCCTCTTGGCGTTATCAACTGAACCACCAGAAACCCCATCCTTGTACCTTTGACCAGTCTTTGATCGTAGGTATATTTTGCTACGGTAACCCAAACTTACCTAAAATAGTGAACCCCAGCATGTGCATGTGCACATATTCTTGTTAAACACTAGTATTATTGCTTGTGTATACCTCGTTGGATTCGTGTAGGAGATAGACTTGAAGAAAACGACCTATTTTTTTTAAGTTCAACCCGTTACACAAATTTAGGTGGTACATCTATTCTTGCCGAAATGGGCGAGCATAAAGTCTAGGCAAACAAAACCCTAATAGATCGTATGAACCCATCTAGAGTAGTACGTGACCCATCGGTAGTTTTACCAGCCACTACTCTCAAATTTGATATTAAACCTGGGACAATTGGCATGCTTCGTACATTTAAGGGGATAGAGAATGAGAACCCGTATACCCACTTAAGAGACCTCGAAATGATTTGAGAAACAATGAGCTACCCGAATGTCTCCAAAGATGGGCTTAGGCTGCGTTTGTTTCCCTTTTCTCTTGAGGTTAAACCAAAGAGTGGTACCATTTTATTCCTTCTAAAACAATCACTGCCTGAGATGGTCTTGTCGAGGTTTTTGTTAAGAATTTCTACCCACACCATAAGACTGTTGTTGTTCGTCAGTCTATTCAAACCTTTAAGCCAAAACTAGGTGAAAACCTACATGATTGTGTAGAAAGGTTTATTGAGTTTCTATAGTAGTGTACGCATCACGGTTTTGAGAAAGCCCACATGGCCCAAATTTTATATAGAGGCCTAAAAACTGGGAACCATATGCAGGTAGAAACAATGAGTGGTGGAGAATTCACCCTTCAGGACCCAGATAAATATTTTGACTCGTTCATCGAGTTAAATGAGAAAACTAGGCAATAGGCTTCAATGAGAGAACCAGAAATATATAAGAATCCTATCCATAGGATCGATAGAGTTTATAATGGGTTAGGTATCCTTAGGCGTCTAAAGGCCTTAAAGATGAATCAAGGTTCAAACCATGCTATATATGAAGAACAAGCCTATACTCTTTATAACAACTCTAGGTTTGAAAATCGTCAGAACTTTGACATATATTCAAAAACCTATAACCCTGGTTGGAGAGACCATGCTAACTTTTGATGGACCCAGGTTCAGAATCAAGGTCAGACTAGTAATCTCCAATATCCACCGGGGTTTAGTTATCACAAGAATCCACTAGAGACAACCTACTCTCAAAACCTTTTTGAGAAGAAAATGACTAGCTTAGAGGAATCTCTTAATATGTTAGCGAAGAGCCATCTTAGATTTCAAGAGACAACCGAGCAGAATTTCCAATATAATTCCCAGACTCTTGCTAAGTTAGAACTCCAAGTAGATCAGATATCTAAGACACTAAGTGAGAGAGAAATAGAAAAATTTCCTAGTCAAACAGATCCTAATCCTAGAGGAGACAAAACGTTCAATCATGTGAATTCCGTTACAACACTTAGGAGTGGAAAGATAGTTTACAATAAGGTAGCCATGCCTCATAGTGGACATACTGTAGTTTCACCTTCTACTTCCCAAGAAAAGCCAACAGCTGAAGAGACTGAAACAATTTCTAAGGATTCCCAAGCAGTTCCTAATAGGACAACCTTTGTGCCTAGAGCCCCATATCCACAGTTGTTAGTTCCAACAAAGAAGGAATCTACTTTCAATGAGATAATGGAAATATTTAATCAGGTGAACATTAACATTCTGTTATTAGAACCAATTAGGAAAATTCCTGCTTATGCCAAGTTCCTTAAAGATCTTTGTACACGAAAGCGTAAGCCTAATGTACATAAGGAAGACTTTTTAGCTGGTCAAGTAAGTTCAATCCTTCTAAACCAAACACCCCGTAAGTATAAAGACCCTGGTTGTCCCACCACATCTTGTATGATCGGTAATCACGTGGTTGATAAGGCATTGCTTTACTTAGGATCTAGTGTTAACTTACACCCTTATCATGTGTACACCCAGCTAGGTCTTGGTAAGTTGAAACCGACCAAAATGACACTGCAGTTAGCAGATAGGTCTGTTAAAGTCCCTCGTGGTGTCATAAATGATGTTCTAATGAGGTTGATAGGTTAATTTATCTAGTGAATTTTGTTGTTCTGGATACCCATCTTGTTCAGAATCAGAGTACTCAAATACCGGTGATTTTAGGTCGCCCATTTTTAGCCATATCTAATGTTTTCATCAACTGTAGAACCGGACTTATGAACATAACTTTTGGTAATATGACTATTGAACTAAATGTCTTTAATGTTACAAGACAACTTTCTAAGATCAATGATTTAAAAAAAAAAAAAATGATTAGCACTTCATTCAGGATCATTTGCACAACATTTTGTTTGGTGATTCCTCAGATGAATTTGATGATAGCATTCTCTTAAATCAGATGTGTGACCAGTCTCTAAAAGAATCTCTCGAGTATTTTTTGGACTCTAGGAACCCTGAAATTCAAGCAATAGTTTTAGGACTATCTGAGAGTAACGGTTACCCTAAGTTTGGGGGTAGTGATGATTTTTGTGATTGTTGGGTAACTTTATTTAAAGTCCCTAACTTGGGACCCGAGATTTGTGCGTCTAAGGTGTTACTTGAGTTTTTTCAGACTCCACAACTCGATCCTCCTGATATTGTCCATGAGGAATTCCTGCTATTAGAGACCCGTCGCCTGGACCTGTTTATCTAGACACTTATATGGAACCTAAATGGGCACCCCAGAAAGAAACCTTAGATAAGGTTGTGCTCAGTTTTTTTATTTGTTGGATCCAGTACATGTGTCTTATTTTTGTGTCAGCTTTATTTGGTATTGTTGACCCACAGTTGTTTCGGCTATTGGTAATGATTTTGAAAGGTGACTAGCCATTTTACGGTATTTGATGTATGGATGAAGACTTTAAACTTAGCACTTCTTGGGAGGTAACCCATGCTTATGCGACACATCAATATCCCTTTCTAATTCTTTTCTTCAATTGGTAACAGTTTCTCCTTGTTCGTGCTTTTAATTTAATCTTTAGAACATTGAGGACAATGTTAGATTTAAGTTTGAGGGTAAGGGAGAAACTTTTAGTAGAATAAAAACTCCAAAATTTAGAAACTTGTGAATAATTCAGTATGATATTGACAATTCTAAGTAGATGGAAACAAAATTCTTGGTTGTAGGAGTTGAGAGACCCAATTAAATGGTCTATTCATAAAAGGACGAAGCTCAGATGTTAGAAATAACATGATAGTCATCACCGTATCACGTTTTGTTTTTATGTTTGTACTTTTTGTGTTTCTCTAAGTGATTTGGTGGGAAACTAGTATCGTCTTGTTATCGCCGCTAGGATGTATTAGAATTATTGATACCAAGCCCCATTATTTTAACTGAACTTGACCAATGTTTACTATAAAAAGAAAAGAAAAATGAATGACAATTTGATAGCAATATGTGTGTGTTCTCCTTGACTTCAATCGCCTAAGCAAGCGTGGAATGCAGGATCCATGAGAACTATCATGTAATATGTTGACAAGGAGCATGCGCTTAGATTCAAATGATCTAATCATGTTGTCGCAAAAAAAAAGTAAAAAATAATTGCATATATTCAATAAATCGACCGCTGGGGCCCTTGTATATCCCAGCTGGGTTGATACTAGAATTAGAATTCAGACCAGTGGGTGCGTATCTCAATCCATTAGAGTTCATCTTGGAACGATATAAATATTTTGGGAAACACCATTCACCATAGTCAACATGCACACACTTCTATCTCCATATCCATATCCATATCCATTTTCTTAATCTATTCATATGATCGTGGTTTGTTAGATTCGAGTATCATGGTCCATTGTACGATTTTCTGGGTAGTGCTTTGTTTCTTATATATGAATTTTAGTACGCCTGAGTAAAAACTCGTGTATAACAATTGAATTCGAAACATGGTAATTCCTCCGATATCCAAAGAATTTTGTAGCCAACTAAATATCATGTTTAGTGTCTACCCTCAATCGTTCACAAGTATCCAGAGTTTGGAGTAAAGATTTTTGAGGGTATACCTCTTGTAAACCCTCACGAGAAAACTCGTCCAGTAGGGCCACCTAGGGGTTTAAAGGATTGTTGCACACGCTAAGTGCAATCGCAATGCCTACGACAGTGAGTTATCATTTTTATTTTCTAGTTAGATTTGCTAGAAGATTAGCAAAATATAAGTTTGGGAGTATTTGGTAGACACATTTTTGTGTCTTAATTGTTCTCATATTTATATTGTATTTTTTTATTTTATGTACTAATATTAATATTTTATATGTTTGTAGGTATTTTTGAAAGAATAAATAATCGTAGAAGTTTCAGCTAAAAAGTGTTAAAGGCACCATCAGAATTGATAAAGGCACCCTTTCTTTGGATAAGGGCAACCACAATAATTGATAAAGGCGCTCACCTTCTTAAATTCAAATTGAAATTTTGGCGGCAATTCTTTTTCCTTCAAACATCGTGAATTCATGAATTGGTTAAAGGTTTTATTTTGGAAAGAAAAGGGGAGTTTTTAAGACAAGATTATATCTTGCCTTAGTAAGAAGACTAGGGCTTAACACGTGCCGTAATAACACGGGAATAGATATTTGTCGAAATGTATTTCTCAACCCTTATAGATCATTAATTTCTTAAAACAATTTAATCCTTTGTATTTGTAGTCACAAAAATTAGATATTTTGAACCCTTGTATAACAAAAAATTCAGTATGCTTGAATTAATTTTAAAATCCTGTAAAATTAAGTAACCAACAATATACATAATCAAACAAATGTGTTAACAAACTATGTCAACCTTCAGTATTTTATTCTTAGTTGTAAACATATTATTCTTTCTATTACTCTAACATCTTAAAAGTAATACAAAATATTAAAATTGAATCTCATGCGTTGTCCAATAGCATTCTTGAATAACGTTCTATTCAATAGCGTTCTAACATTTCTTAGTATGAACTAAATATCATTCTTGAATAGACAAATGTTATTATGGTTGATTCATTCTATTTTAAACATAAGCAATGTATATTATTGTGTGTTGATCCTGGCCTTGGAACATACAAAGCATACATACTATTTCAATATTCGCAACTCTTAGGCGAACTGTCTTTCACTGTGGTACATCATTTCCTACTAAATTCCTACTCACATTTTTTTAAACCATCTGGAGTCGATTTCCAGTGTTCCATGACAGTATTTCTCAGCACCCATTATGATATTCATTAGACCCCATGAGTATTTCTTCTTGATTATTACTAACAACCTCCAAGATGATGAATTCTCACCCACACTCTTTGAGAGACAGAGAAGTGGAAGAGAGTTTAAACAGAGAGGAGAAGAATTAAGGAAAGGAGAGGGGAGTAGACGTTATTATTTATAATGATATTATAAGTATAGTCAAACAGAGTATGAAACAGTAACCATGAATTAGTCCCTAAACTTCCTCTTGCGTTTCTAACATTTGAAGTTAAATTTGAGGTTGGAATTATATTTTCTAGAGTGAGAGAAAAAACCAAAAAAATAAATAAATATAGATAACGAACATGAGAGACACACACACAAAAAAAAAAAAATCCCCCAAGAAGTTTGTAATTACTGAAAAATAGGCACAAATTAGAGGTGAATATGGTGCAACAACAAAAATATAATAAGTCATGATGG
Source organism: Papaver californicum (assembly GCA_023531435.1). Classification (NCBI taxonomy): domain Eukaryota; kingdom Viridiplantae; phylum Streptophyta; class Magnoliopsida; order Ranunculales; family Papaveraceae; genus Papaver; species Papaver californicum. Next base: position 4,731,020 of record JAJJMC010031210.1, on the reverse strand, counting down.
GATTGCACTGGTGGTGGATGGTGTTTAAAACTGGAAGCAAGCAATTGAGTTCAGCCATCAAAAGTTGGTTTTAGTCCGTGTCACACACTTTCTTTTCTTACAGTACTTTGCCAATACATGTACACTCATCATAACAATGATCAATTCAAGTTCACAGCAAACATAGAAAAAAGAACATGCAGAGTGTAAATTGAAGTTTGTGATTTATTTGTTAATTTCTTGTATTGATATGCACGGATTTAGATGAAATTGAAGTTTTAGGACATTGCTGCAACATGTTTGAGAGAGAATTAGTTGTTGGTTTATCAATGATGCTGGAGAAGATGGAGTGAATGAGAGTCCTGCTGATAAGGAATTGACTTCTCAAGAAGAAGCTGCAGAACCTCAGGTGGGTATGGAGTTTGATACTGAAGATGCTGCAAAGACATTTTATGATGCATATGCAAGGCGTATGCGTTTTAGTACCCGTATTGGTCAATACAGCCGTCCTAAGTCTGACGGGACGACTGCTTATCAGGAGTTTTCATGTTCTAAAGAAGGTTTGAAATGCATAAAGTTGTAGTTCAAGATAGAGAAAAAGGATTCTGGCAAATGGGATGCTACGAAGTTTATAAAGGAACATAATCATTCTACAGTGAGTCCTAGTAAGGCGCACCATTTAAGACCATGTAGGCATCTGCTGCAGCCAAGGCACCAACTGAAACGTACAGTGGGGCAGGGGTTGCGGCAAGTGGTGCGATGTATGCTTCCATGGAGGGAAATGGTGTGCCTGTAGAATCCAATTTTCCTGCTAGGAATATTTCATCTGTCGAGGCAAGTCGTCCGGCTAGGGACACTGCACCTGCTAGTTATATGAAACCTTATAACCGAAGTTCATGGGTCAAAACAAACAATTAAATATAGAGCTTCTTTTCCTTCCCACTAAACTATCCTTATTGTTAACACTCCTAATCTTCTATACCTTTCAAAAAAGAGCAAGGATATGCAAATACAACCACACATCTGTATAACTCATGATGCAGTCAAGTTGGCTCTCTACATCTGAATTATAGAAAAAAAATTCAGGTATATAATTGAGATGAAAATGTAAGGACATAAATTCATCAGTTTCACGTGTTTACATCATAAGAAGAAAGTATCACATTATGAAACACCGAAAAGTACAAGAGCAAAATAAATGATAAAGGAAGACAGCTATAAAACATCTGTCACACATCAACTGACACCGGAAGCAGAAAAGTCAGACTAGATTAATGCATATAAGACACGTGGAAAGAACACAAGTTACAAGAAAAAGCATCATTAATAGCCAAGACAATCATACGCGCTCTCCTATCTCTTACGCTCCACAATCATATGCGCTCTGCTATCTCTTACGCTCTACAATCATCTGCGCTCTGCTATCTCTTGCGCTCCACAATCATCTGCGCGCTATCAAATGCGCACTATAAATTTCAATCCTGCAAGAATAGAGATGCTCCACGTCAAATTCCACATGTCACACATGCCAACATCCACATAATAAAGACAAAGGACCAACAATCGCTCAATCCAAAGAGGAGCTGCGCATCAGCAAGCGGAACTAGCAAGAAGCATCACGGAAGGAGAAAAATGAGTTGCGCCCAAAGTCAAGATAAGATCAAACAGGTCAAATAGAGATAAGAATGAGTGAGGAAAAGGAACCCATCATATTTTGCTATAAATACCGACCCCCAACTAAAAAGAAGAACAAGAGAGAACTAAGAGAAAAAACTCTGAAAGAAAATCAAGAAGTGGAAAAAGCTAAGACTAGGTGAAGAACTCTATTGAATTTAAGTTCTCTAATTCTTTATATTAGCATGTGTACAAAGTAAGTGTTTATAAATAAGATACCATATTTTTCCGTGGATGTAGGCTTATTAGCTGAACCACGTTATATATTGAGTTGGTTTCATTTCCATTTGAACTTATGTTCTCTGCATTATAATCTCTCTGTATCAATTACACTTCGAAAAATACATTTTCATTTGAACTTATGTTCTCTGCATTATAATCTCTCTGTATCAATTACACTTCGAAAAATATCATTTTTTAAACAACTTAAGTTTTTGGTTGTGAGGAGCCCAAAAATGATCGTCATAGAAAAAATGAATGATGCAGGCATTAAACCAAGTAGATTTACCTATGCGCACAAATTGCATTAACCAAAATTTGCCACCTTGTTTAGGCCATGCTGTAAATAGGAGGAGATCAATGAGTTAGTATAATAACTAATATCGTGTTATTTCTTGTAACTGTAAGTATAGTGGGAAGGAAAGGAAGAGTTTCAGGTCCTGCAATCTTCTATCAATCAAATTGTAATATAATATTCAGGGAATAAGCTATATTTAAGATCTGAATTTTCAAGGTATAAAAAACCTAGCGGTTTTGAGGGCTACAAAAAAGAAATTTGGAGCGACTTTTTCTCTACCTATCCAGAGATAAAAGATAAGGGGTGTCTCAAAATGGTAAAAATACTAAGTTACATTTACTAGTTTAATTTACTTTTCTACCATATAGATAATAAAAATTTAGTAATTTTTATAATATTTTTTATTTAAAAATTAATTAAATTAGTTAAACTATAATTAATTAATTATTTAAAAAAAAATCAATTTTTTTTTTAAAAGTAATATTTTTTTTCAATTTCTTTTTCAATATTAAAAATAAAATCATTTTTTTTACTTTCTTTGATAACTTTTTATTAATTTTTATTTAAAAATTAATTAACTTTTTTGTTAAAAAAAAAACTAAAATAAATAATCGGTAGATAACTAATTTTCCGAAACTACCGATTGTGTATGTTGTCCCAAATTCAAAATTGAAAAAAATATCAAATTTCGAACATTTTCAACATATACAATCGGTAGTCTAAGAAAAAATTTAACTACCTATTGTATATGTTGCCCCAAATTCAAAATTGAAAAAGTCATCAAATTTCCAACATTTTCAACATATACAATCGGTAGTTAATTTTTTTTTTTAACTACCGATTGTATATGTTGCCCCAAATTCAAAATGTAAAAATTATCAAATTTCCAACATTTTCAACATATACAATCGGTAGTCTAAGAAATTTTTTAACTACCGATTGTATATGTTGCCCCAAAATTTAAATTGAAAATATTATCAAATTTCCAACATTTTCAACATATACAATCGGTAGTCTAAGAAATCTTTTGAACTACCGATTGTATATGGTACCCCAAATTCAAAATGTAAAAATTATCAAATTTCCAACATATACAATCGATAGTCTAAGAATTTCTTTTTACTACCGATTGAAAAAATTCAAAATCGATAGATAACTAATTTTCCGAAACTACCGATTGTGTATGTTGCCCTAAATTCAAAATTGAAAAAATTATCAAATTTCGTACATTTTCAACATATACAATCGGTAGTCTAAGAAATTTTTTAACTACCGATTGTATATGTTGCCCCAAATTTAAAATTGAAAAAATTATCAAATTTCCAATATTTTCAACATATACAATCGGTAGTTAATTTTTTCTTTTTAACTACCGATTGTATATGTTACCCCAAATTCAAAATTGAAAAAATTATCAAATTTCTAACATTTTTAACATATGCAATCAGTAGTCTAAGAAATTTTTTAACTACCGATTGTATATGTTGCCCCAAATTCAAAATGTAAAAATTATCAAATTTCCAACATATACAATCAGTAGTCTAATAAATATTTTTAATTACCGATTGTATATGCACCCTAAAATTAAAAAAACTATCAAATTTTCAATATATACAATCGGTAGTCTAAGAATTTTTTTTAACTATCGATTGAAAAAATTCATAATCGGTAGATAACTAATTTTCTGAAACTACCGATTATGATGGTATAAAAATTCTATTTGGAGCTTATCGAATAAACGGTAGTAATCGAAATGATCAAATTTCTTAGGATAAAAAAAGTTGGCCAAACAAATCGGTGATATTCGAATAAATCTAATCGATTCCATTTTAACTTTTGATTCGTATAGCAATTGCACGGACATACGTATGAAGTACCATATGATGAAGGAAAATGCCATCCCTGCTCCCGAGGAACCATGTCAAATCTTAACCGTGAGGGTGTGGGTGCCAATGTGTTTCGGATATGTGATGCAGAAAAGCATGTGGTTCCTAGTAGGCCATCTCACACTTTTTTACAATGAAATGCACATGGAACATGCAAAATTAGTTAAAAGTCTAAATCCAACCAATTGGAACAAGAGCCATTTACACAGAAGTCTTCCTGTGCCATGTATACTCCACTGTAGTCAATATTAGGTGGTGTTTGACGCGTTGCTTTCAAAAAGAACCGACTGAAAAAGGAGTTTCTGGCCTAAAAACTAAGGAGCATAAAATACAAATGTCCAACGAAACAAAGTCCCTTTCCATGATTTCAAATTCCAGTCAGCCGATATCCTTTTCACACTGACTTAAACTCGAAAACAATTTTCTGACTTAAAGACAGAATCTCCATACATAATGAGAATACACAATTGGAGAAAATGTTTATTTGATATTTTATTTTTTGGTTTAGTTAGGAATGGATCTTAGAACCTAAGGGTTATTAAGGACACTAGTTCATTTACAATAATTGTGAATGAAATTTTTAGTCCCACATAGGAGAAACTAAAGATGTTGTCTTTTTATATTACTAAGAAAATTGCATCTAAGAGTGGCCTTTTGGGTCAAACATGGATGTAATTAATTCTACAAAGAACATGCTAAATGAGAACTTTGACATGAAAAACTTAGGCCCCGCTGATGTGATCTTAGGGATGAAGATTAGAAGAAATTCTAATAGATATAGTCTTAGTCAATCTCATTATGTTGAATCTGTGCTTAAAAAATATAATTAGTTTGATTGTAAACCTGCTTGTCCTCCGTATGATCCTTGTTGTAGACTCAAAAAGAATAAGGGTAATGGAGTTTCATAACTTGAATACTCACTAATATAGGAAGTCTGATGTATTTGATGAATTGTACGAGACCGGACATTGCTTATGTTGTGAGTAGGTTGAGTATGTATACCTGTAATCCGGGGAAGGAGCATTGGGATGCACTTATTAGAGAGCTGAGGTACTTGAAATACACTTTGAACTTTTGTTTGAATTATAAGAGGTACCCTGCCATCCTTGAAGGATTTTATGATGCAAAGTTGATATCATATTCAGAGGAGTCTAAGTCTACAAATGGATATGTTTTTACTCTAGCAGGTGGGTCTGTATCTTGGAAGAGTTCCAAATATACATGTATAGCTCGATCCACTATGTAATCGGAGTTTATTGCGTAGATAAAGCAGAAGAGGAAGCCGCTTGGATAAGATGCTTTTTAGAAGACATTACTCTCTGGCATAGGCCTGTGCCAGCTATATCTATACATTGTGATAATCAAGCTGCAATAGCTAATGCTAAAAACAACAACTATAAAGAGAAGTCTATACACATTCGTAGAAGACATAATTCCCTGAAACAACTAATCTCAACTGGCGTTATTTCTGTTGACTTTGTGAGGTCTAAGGAGAATATCGCGGACCCTTTTGACGAAAGGTTTTTCCAAGGAGATAATTAGTAATGCATCGAGGGAGATAGGGCTTAAGCTCATTAAATAAACTTGCCATGAAGGATACTCAACCTTGCTGACTGGAGATCCCAAGATCAAGGTTTTGAATGATACAACTAATTTATGGTGGGTTAAATGAAACACTATCAGAGAATTTCATTCTCTGTCCTTTCCCTATGGTATAGACGTGATAGTGTGACTGCATGTGAAGGATGACTTTTTATTAAGTCTTAGTGAGTTTTATAGTTTCAATTTAAGATTGAAGTGGGGTGTAGCAGTAAATACTCTTGATAGAACTCACTTATCTTAATATGGAAGTGGGCCGCTTCTTATAAGAATTAAGATGATTCTCTAGAGCATTCTGAGAAACGGGATACATCAAAGGCCAAAATGGACACAACGACACGAACTTGACAACACCTAGAGAGATTTCACGCGTGGAAGTTATTGATGAACTACAAAACGATGGCAGTTCAAGACATCGTGTTCACTGTCTATCAAGTAGTTTCGTTAATTTCTCACTAAGCAAAGCTTCAAGACCTTATGGATACCTCTTGCATATAGTGGTATTTCTCGCTTTCTGATTTCTGATTTTTTATCGGTTTTTCATTCATGTGGGGGATTGTTGGAGAAAATAATTATTTAATTTTTTGTTTTTTGTTCTTGGTAGGAGTGGATCTTAGGACCTAAGGGTCATTAAGGACACCATCTCATTTTCACTAATTGTGAATGAAACCTTTAGTCCCATATATGAGAAACTAAAGATGTTGCCTCTCCATATTACTAAGAAAGTTGCATCTAAGAGTACCCCTTTGGGTCAACACACTTTTGTGTGGCGGAGAAGACTTAGGAAATGGGCTAATTGGTGCAACCACACATTTCACACACGCGCGGTGCTTCGCACCGAAGCACGCATGCTGCCGCCGTCTTTCCGGGCGAGCCGGGCTCGGGCTCGGGTATGGGTGTGGGTCAACCAAGGCTTATCTTTTTGGACAAAATACTCTTGAATTATTTCCTTAACAAATTTAATTTCAAAAAAATAAATCTGTCTTAATGGGGGGGCGTCTGTCCCGGTGAATATAATTTCATTTACAACATGTGTCGACATTTTATGCCCGTTTTTTCTTTAGATCATTATGTCGACACATATTTACAACATTATGTTGACACAGAATTTATTGCTGGACTGATTTCTCTTTTCCTCTTCGCCTATAAAAGAAAAACTTTTTTTTTTCAACTCATCCCAGAGAAGGTTACTATCCCTGGCTCTTTTCCCTTCTTCTTGCTTTGCTTGCGCATTTGCTTGTTTATTTCTTTCTTTCATCTTGCTGTTGAGTTCGTTTGAGTGAGCAAGTATTGTAGTGCTATACAATACTTGTATCGGGCAGTTTTATCCTGGACAAAACTTCACTGTTAGGTAGCATCACTTATTTTTGAGGCGTACCGGCGAACTATTGTGTTAAGGACAGTTTGATGATCGAGTGACTCTTCCCTCAAATCAGTGTTTAAATTTAAGAAACTTTTATTTAATGTTAACATTATTTATTTTCAGTATTTTATTGTTGAAGAACCAACATATACAACACAGATAATACCTGTAAAGTTTTTATTTTTCTTGATTCTCCAAAACCTGAAAAAAATAGTTAAACCCAATATACGTTTCAATCCAATATAATCTGCAATGAATCATTATTGTGAAAAAATAACAACCAAGAATCAGAACAAAACAAATAATATTTGTCTTTTGATTGTAAATTTCACCTTTAATTGCAGGCGTTGATTCGAAAATGGGCATCAGTAACCATAGTATTTGGTTTTGTCATCTTCCTCTTTTGGGTGAAAACAGAGGTCTGGTGATTCTACCATCACTAATGTGGTTCAATTGCATCTTTTTGTTTGTGGTGCATTGCCAGTTTTAGTACAGGTTGTAACTTTTGATCCAATACATTATGTTGTTAAATCCAAAAAAATAAGGAGCTCAGTATTAAGTGTTGTAGATATTAGGTATCAATTCAGAATAGACAACAAATACTTCCTTATTCCTTTCTACAGAAATCCAACTTGAACACAATAAATCAAACAAATTAAAACGATCTGAATTGGTGTTTGAAAGATATATACCTTGACGTTAGGCATTTGACCACCAAACATCATAACATCAGACATCTGAGGAAGGATAGTATCCCTACGAAATTATGGTAATTTTAGCCTTACATGAATCTTGATAAACATCAAACTATGAAGAAGCGAGAAAAAGGTACCAAAATATAAATTGAAGAAAAGGATATGGATTTTTTCACAAATGATATATTTTGGATCTCAAAAATAAATTTATCGTTTTGAGGTTCTTTCCACCAAGTATAGATTTTTGAGGTTCATAATTACCAAACATCAAAAAGAATTGGTAATTAGTAACAAAACCAAACTTTATGCACTTTCTATTTCCAGAACTGATGAACAATATGATTAAAAGAACGAAAATCGAATAAAAAAACTGGGAAAAAACATCAAAGAGAAACAAACAAATCACCCAGAAATTCAGAAAAATGAGTATACGAAAGAAAAACTCTGATCTGAATCAACAAAAGAGGGAAAATACCTAAGATAATGGAACCCATAATCACCCAGCTTGATCTCTTGAAATTGTTTGATGAGTAACCTTTTCCTCATCCTTGGCTTTATGCGTTGGTTCGTTAATGAAAGGAAAATCAAAACGCCTCTAGCATTAACTCGCATTTAAAACGGTCAGTATATGAATTCAATTTCAATTCCAATGATTCGTAAGAAAATGAAACAGATGAGACTGTTCTTCTGTGCGTTTTATCCCAAGCTATTATTGATTAAATAATGTCCGGGTTTCATACCCCAAACGGTATGTGCACCGTTCGATTATATCTCCTGGACAGATCCCAGCCCTCATTTATCCCCCCTTAAAACATATCACAACCACTCTTTATACATCCCCAAATAAAATCATGTTCGTCCTTTATAACTATGTTTTGTTTTATATCTTGACTTTGTGTGCGATCAAAACACCAAAACCAATAAAATTTCATCTCCTACCAAAATCAGAACACGTGAAATAATATAGTTTCTATTGCTGTCAATGAGAAGATTTCACAAATCGAACCAAATGAAGATTAGGAAAGAATAAAAAGAGAATATTGTCGCGATGGAAACAATATCAAGATTTCAGATCAAGACGATAATGCCGAAAAGCATTCCCTATTAACTGCCGAGATTATTCTCATTGATTTGAAGATTTCTGATGGTTGTTAGTATAAAAAGGGAGGCTGGAATCGAGTTGAGGGAAGCTGGAAAGGCCAGAATCAAAGAAAGTCCGAAAGAAAATTGTCCTACTGCTGCAAATTCTTCCCGAAGAAGATGAAGAAACTGTTGTAAAATGTTGAATAAAATGTTGCTAAAGCTTTTAATCTGGCTGTGTTACCTTTTATTTAGCAACAAAGAGATAATAAAGGAAGTCTTATTTCATGATTGTGGTAAATATAATTAATTATTTTATGATTTTTTGCATTGATTTTAATTGCTTGATGATTTTTCTTAATTATTTGTGATTTTGTTTCATGGTGTACGCTTAGTCTTAAGTACTTTTGATGCGCCATGCTTATGATTTACATCTAATGTTTTAAAAATCTACCTTTGGCAAATAATCAGAGTCAGTATTTTTATTATACGAGCTATAATTGTCTAGAATTATTGTATGAATCACATGAATATGAAAATTGGTAGAGTTCTGAGTCCCAGTCTCTCGTAATATTGCTACCATCTTTTGTATATATTTGCTAGATTAATTTAAATTTAAGTCTAAAATCAAATCTTCACAAGTACGAGTGAACGATATTCTTTTATCACTGTCTACAAATCACACCACCTTTATCCAAATTATTTTATCATTTTAGTCCATCCATCCAACAGTATAGTCCACCATATCCATATATGTTGTTTCTTGTTAGCAGACTAAGAAGAAGAAAATAAATAAGTAAATAAATAAATAAAGGGAGAGTTAGTTTAGTCCATATTATACAGTACTAGAGTTTCCTAGTTAGTGTTTGTTGAGATGCTTCAAAGTAGTGGTGTTATGTATTCGCTAGTTCACCTGTAAACCAAGGGTAAGCATAATCCTCTGCATTAGGATGTTATAGGAATCGTTGGTGATTATTTTGAATTGAATTGGAAGTTTGATGAAGTGCATCCAAGAAATCGAATTACTACTCTATAGAGTTATATTTTTTTCCTAGTTAGACTTGATTTTTGGGCAAATGTCCTTTAGTAGGCTAATAATTGATAATTTGCTCTGAATGTTCTGATATATTCAGATGCATTGTATACGTATTGGACTCAGTTTTATTCTTCTTGCCATGGTTTTTATATCAAGACTAAGATATTTGTTCTCCCATCATAATGCATTTGCAGGGTGTAGATGGCTATATATTTGTGAAGTTTTGGTTGAGATTGTAGCTGGGCACAGTAGTTTGTTTTTCTTTTCTTGTTTTCTGCTGAGTCATATATTTTTGGATGTACCAGGCATGTTTTCTTTGGACATCCTCAGATGGAATCTTAGACTCATTGTATTTTGTACAATGAAGAACTTGAGGTAGACTACCCATTAAATCTCCAAATTCAGGTGGGTTTCAAATTCCTGCTGTTTTTTCTAATCCACCTCTCATGAACAAGTGGTGGATAGATTCAATTATCTTAAATACCTTTCTCTCATGGCTCTGGTCAACAATAATCGTCCCCTAAGAAGATGGATAACATCATTCGTTCTGCACCATTCTAGTAGTTCTGCACCATTCTATTAGTTTGTATTGTATCTCTAGATTATCCTTCCCATTTGTATCTGGCTATGATAGCTTTTGTTGTATCTGCAAAATAAAAATACTGAAACAGAAGATGTTAACGTTAAAATAAAATCTCTGAATTGAAACACTGATTTGTACATAAAGGACAGAGCCACCTGTTCAGAAAATTGTCCTTAACACAATAGCTCGAAGGTACTCTTCGAGAATGAGAGATGCTATACCCCCACAAGGGAGATGTGTCCAGGATAGAACTGCCCGTTATGATTTGTATAAGCACAATACAAATCACCCACTCAACGAACTCAACAACAATAGAAGAAGGAAGGAAATAAACAAGCAAAGCGCATATCAAAGCAAGAAGAGGGGAAAAGAGCTAGGGATAGTAGCATGCTCTGGGATGAGTTGAACTGAAAAAATCAATTTTTTTATAGGCAGAAATCAATTATGAATGTCGACATAATGTTGTAAAGATGTTGTAAAGAGAAAATGGGCAGAAAAATGTCGACATTATGTTGCAAGGAAATTATATACGCCGGGTCAGACGCCCCCCCATTAAGACAATTTACTTTTTTATATTTAAATTCATTTTTAAAAATGTATAAAAATAATTTTTTCCAAAAAGATAAGTCTTGGTTGACCCACACCCACACCCCAACTCGAACCCGGCTAACCCTCCCGCCCGACCGGACGGACAGCGGCGGCGTGCATGCTTTGGTGCGAAGCACCGTGCATGTGTGAAATGTGTGGGTTTACCAACTAGCCCATATCCTAAGTCCTCTCCCTCACACAAAAGTGTGTTGACCCCAAGGGGCAACCCTTAGATGCAAATTTCTAAGTAATATGGAGAGACAACATCTTTAGTTTCTCCTATGTGGGACTAAAGGTTTCATTAATAAATAATGAAAATGAGCTAGTTTCCTTAGTGACCCCTTGGTCCTAAGTTCCAATTAATCCAACACCAAAAACAAAACAAATAAGATCATTTTCTCCAACAATCCCCCACATGAATGAAAAACCGATAAAAATCAGAAATCAGAAAGCGAGAAATACTACTATAGGCAATAGTTGTCCGTAAGGTCTTGAACCTTTGCTTAGTGAAAAATTACCGGAACTACTTGATGGACAGTGAACGCGATGTCTTGAACTTCCATCGTTTGGTGTAGTTCATCAATAACTTCCACGCGTGATATCACTCTAAGTACTGTCAAGTTCGTGTCGTTGTGTCCATTTTGGCCCTAGACGTATCCCGTTTCTCAGAATGCTCTAGAGAATCAGCTCAATTCTCATAGGAAGCGACCCACTTCCACATTCAGATAGGTGAGTTCTATCAAGAGTGTTTACTGCTACACCCTACTTCAATCTTAAATTGAAACTATAAAACTCATTAAGACTTAATAAAAAATCATCATTCACATGCAGTCACACTATCAAGTCTATACCATAGGGAAGGGACAGAGAATGAAATTCTCTGATAGTGTTTCCTTTAACCCACCACAAATTAGTTGTCTCATTCAAAACCTTGATCTTGGGATCTCCAGTCAGCAAGGTTGAGTATCCTTCATGGCAAGTTTATTTAATGAGCTTAAGCCCCATCCCCTTCGATGAATTACTAACTATCTCCTTGGACAAACCTTTCATCAAAGGGTCCGCGATATTCTCCTTAGACCTCACAAAGTCAACAGAAATAACGCCAGTTGAGATTAGTTGTTTCCGAGAATTATTTCTTTTACGAATGTGTATAGACTTCCCATTATAGTTGTTGTTTTTAGCATTAGACTATCATAATATATAGATATAGATGGCACATGCCTATGGCAGAGAGGAATGTCTTCTAAAAATCATCTTAGCCAAGCGACTTACTCTCCTGCTTTATCTAACGCAATAAACTCTGATTCCATAGTGGATCGAGCTATACATGTCTGTTTGGAACTCTTCCAAGATACAAACCTGATAGGCACATTTTTGTGTCTATATTGCGCCCGAATATCTGCTTCGATAGTACTCGATTTTACACTTATTATGTCTCTTTATGTCTTTGTAGGTATTTTTGAGAAATAAACATTTGCGGAAAAATTGGCTCGAAAAGTGTTAAAGGCACCCGGGAAAATGGATTAAGGCACCCACACTTTGGATTGGGGGCACCCCTCTTACATTTCAAAAACCGATTTTGGCGGGAACCCTAATCTTATCGAAGAGAAACTTCTGATGACTATTTGTACGTGATTTTAGGGATTTTGGGTACTTCTATTTGACCCAAAGACAAGAAGAGATCAAAACAAGATCAAACACATCAAGAAATAGTGATTCATGCCGTGAAAATTGCTTCAAAACCGTGTTGTAGCCGGAGAAGGAAAATTCACGCTGTAACAAGATCAAACACGTATTCAAGTTGGATTTGGACTCTTCTTTAAGTCCTTATCAATTAAGGAAGATCCCTAGGGTTAGTGAAGGCTATAAATACCAAGAGAAACCAAGAAAATCAACAGAGAGAACCACCGGAAAAAGTATACAGACAACACCATTTTTCTGCTGCTGCTCACGTGAAGAAGAAGGTGAAGAACAAACAGCTCCAGCGAACTGTCGTTCATTATCGCTGGAACTGTCGCTATTTTTCAGCTGCTTCAACAGTTGTCTTCATCTGCTACACATATTATCTGTCCTTCTTTCCTGTACCTTGTTTTGCTCCTGTAACACGCTGGACCACCTCACTGTAACGCTTATAAGCGTATCAAATCGGCTGTGTTACTTCTTTTTAGCCTTTGTAAACACTTTTTGAGCAATGAAAGACTATTTTGAGTGTGTTTTCTCTACAATGAGCTAATCACCATCACTGGGATGACGGAGGAAGCTTTTTCTCTAATAATTAAGTGGTATGTATTTAATT
>JAJJMC010031210.1:4680899-4717324 GCA_023531435.1 Papaver californicum | reverse complement strand
TTAATCTATTTTATTTTCTTTAATTAAAATTAGGTCTGAAATTAAATTTTCACAAGTCTGAGAATCAAACCTCTTTTTACCACTATATTTTATCACACCAAAACCCTCCTTCTATACATATTCACTCGTAGACTTAGACTCCTCTGATTCTAATATCCAGTTTGCATCACAAAATCCTTCAAGGACTGCATGGTATCTCTCATAATTTAAACAAAAGTTCAAAGTGTATTTCAAGTACCTCAGCGCTCTAATAAGTGCATCCCAATGCTCCTTCTCCGGATTACAGGTATACATACTCAACCTACTCACAACATAAGCAATGTCCGGTCTCGTACAATTCATCAAATACATCAGACTTCCTATATTAGTGAGTATTCAAGTTATGAAACTCCATTACCCTTATTCTTTTTGAGTCTACAACAAGGATCATACGGAGTACAAACAGGTTTATAATCAAACTGATTATATTTTTTAAGCACAGATTCAACATAATGAGATTAACTAAGACTATATCCATTAGAATTTCTTCTAATCTTCATCCCTAAGATCACATCAGCGCGACCTAAGTCTTTCATGTCAATGTTCTCATTTAGCATGTTCTTTGTAGAATTAATTATATCCATGTTTGTACCAAGTATAAGCATATCTTCAACATACAAACATACAATCACACGTGCATCATTCACAAGTTTAGTATAAACACATTTGTCAGATTCATTGATTTTAAAACTACTAGAAATCATTACATGATCAAATTTTTTATGCCACTGTTTAGGCGCTTGTTTCAAACCATACAAAGATTTTTTCAGTTTACAAACTTTGTTTTCACAACCAATGACTACAAATCCCTTAGGTTGGTCCATGTAAATTTCTTCATCTAATTCACCATTTAGAAAAGTTGTCTTTACATCCATTTGATGTATCTCTAAGTTGTGAATGGAAGCAATAGCAATTAACATCCTAATCGTAACAGGTGAATAAGTATCAAAGAAATCTACACCTTCTTTCTGTTTATAGCCTTTAGCTACTAATCTAGCTTTGTATTTTTCCACAGTTATCTACCTTACATTTCCTTTTGAAGATCCATTTACAACCTATGGGTTTACACCCTAGAGGTAAATCTACAATCTCCCATGTACCATTCTGTATAATGGAATCCATTTCAGTAATTGCAGATTCTTTCCACCATGGAGCTTCAGAAGAAGTCATGGCTTCTCTATAAGTATGTGGATCAGTCTCAGCTAAGCATGTTATGAAGTCTGGCCTAAATTTTTTTTCAGTTCTAAGCCTTTTACCTCTTTTATGATCAAATTCAACTTTATCTTCCTCTAAAGGTAATATGTGACTAGTCGAAGGGACATCTAGGGGATCATCACATATCTTGCGAGAATCAAGTTTCAATGGAAAAACATTTTCAAAGAACATAGCATCCCTATATTCCATAATAGTATTCACACCAATTTCAGAAATTTCAGAACTTACAACCATAAATCTATGTGCAGTAATATGCTCAGGATACCCTATGAAGACACAGTCAACAGTTTTGGTTCCTATCTTGGTTCTCTTAGGGGGAGGAATGAAAACCTTAGCCAAACACCTCCACACTTTAAAGTGTGCATAAGAAGGTTGTCTACATTTCCATAACTCATATGAAGTTTTGTATGATCCTTTAAAGGGTACTCTGTTCAAGACATATCAAGCTGAGAGGACGGCCTCCCCCCACAAGTTTGCAGGTAATCCTGAACTAATTAACATGACATTCATCATCTTCTTAAGGGTTCGGTTCTTCCGTTCATCCACACCATTAGTTTGTGGTGAATAAGAAGGGGTTACTTCGTGTATAATGCCGTGTTCTATGCAAAAATCTTCTATATGAATTACATACTCACCGCCACGGCCAGACCTAACATTTTTAATGGTAGCACTCATTTGGTTTTCAATTTCTAGTTTATATATCTTAAAGGCTTCTAAGGCATCATCCTTAACTTTAAGCAAATATATGTGACAGTACCTCGTACAATCATCTATAAAAGTGACAAACCATTTCTTACCACCTCTAGTTAGAACTGATTTCATGTCAACTAGGTCTGAATGAATTAATTCTAAGGGTTTAGAATTTCTCTGAACATTTTTTCTAAAAGGTTTTTTAGCATATTTTGATTCTACACATACTTCACATTTATGTTCATTATCCAAACTAAATTTGGGTATACAGCCTATGCTAGCCAGTTTATGCATTGACTTATAATTTACATGTCCAAGTCTACCATGCCAAACATTTAATGACACACAAACATAAGCAGAAGAATCAATTTTATTCATTTCATCAGAGGTTACATTAAGTTTATAGAGACCCTCAGTCTTATAACCCTTACCTGCATAATCCTTACCCTTAGTGACAATAAATTTTTCAAATTCAATTACAATTTTAAAACCCTTATCATCTAAAACACCACAAGATTATTTTTTTTTGCAGATGTCCGAAACATGAAGAACTTCATTCAATGTGAGAGTCTTTCCAGAAGTGAGCTTTAGCCCAACTTTGCCTTTTCATGCAACCTGTGTTGCAAATGAGTTACCCATGTAGATTTTCTCCCATTCCCCTAACTTCTGATAAGAGGTGGACATAGAGGTGCACAAAGGTCGGTTCGGTTCGGTTCTTGGTGGAACCCTGTACCTGTACCTCCCCATGGTCGGTTCTCAAATTTTGTACCTGTACCCTGTACCCCGTACCCTGGGTTCGGTTTCTTTCTTGTACCCTGTACCCTGGGTTCGGTTTCGGGTACGTACCCTGTACCCTGTTTTTTTTTTTTTTTTTTGCATCTAAAAATTAAATATAAATGTAAATTGTTGAAGTAAAAGAGATAGAAAGTTTAAGTGTTGCTATCATTCCAATCTCATTACTAAATGTATACAGTATTAACTTCCATCAAATAAACACAAAAAAGAAGAATAACCAATATATAGTTAGAATGTAAACGTTTTAAGGGTTTCATAATGAGATTCAAGAAAGTAAAGATTTCGATAAAATGAATCTAATGAACTTCAAGGATCAAAAGATTCTAGCGCTGGCATAGGACACAATAACTCTGCAACATCCATTAAGAAATGAATATTATGTTAAAGATTGAATTGATAACTAATAAAGAAAATAAAAAAAAGAAGAAAAAAAAATCACATTACCTTCCTCAACATTAGAGTTATCATCTAGTATATAATCATATAAAAGATCAAGAACAATAGGTTTTAGTAACCAACTTTGTAAAAGATCATGGGGAGGTAAAGGTACAGGGTACAGGGTACAGGTACAGTGGTAGTACCTGTACCTTGTACCCGGTTGTACTCGGTTCCCATTTTTTGTACCAGTACCATGTACCTTGTACACTCGGTTCGGTTCTTTTGGGGTACGGTTCCGTCGGTTCCGGTCCGGTTCTTCGGTTCTTCTTCTCTTTCCTTCTTCATCTTCCATAAACGATTAATCGTCGATTCCTAACAATACTGACTTCACCAGTTTCATGTCTCAATCTACGTTTGTATTCGGACCAGGAAGACGGTAATTTCTCAATCACAGCAGACACTTGAAAATTTTCATCTATCACTATGCCTTCAGCAAAAATTTCATTGACAATACGCTGAAGTTCAAGGAATTGATCAACCACAAATTTGTCATTCAACATTTTATATTCCAAGAACCTAGCTACCAAGAATTTCTTACTTCCAGCAGTTTCAGCTTGGTATTTTGCCTCTAAAGCAGCCCATAAATCAAAAGCAGAAAAGTTCTCTTTTGCATTATAAAAGTCATACAGTGCATCCTCTAACAATTCACAATATGATTTTTAGCCATATAATTATGCCTAACCCAACTTTTCGAATCCCTTTCATTTCCAGCATCATTCAAACCCTCATCAAAAGATTTCAGAACAAGTTCATCTAACATAGGAAAACTCAGAAAAAACAACATCTTTGATTGTCATCTTTTGAAATCCTTCCCACTGAATTTTTCTGGTCTGTCAACATCATTTTTACCCATTGTTATAGAAGAAGTGATATTGTTTTAAGATTGTTGTATCTGCAACAATAAAAATACTGAAGCAAAAGATGTTAACTTTAAAATAAAATCTCTGAATTGAAACACTGATTTGCACATAAAGGACAGAGCAACCTGCTCAGCAAATTTTCCTTAACACAATAGTCCGTGGGTATTCCTCAAGAATGAGAGATGTTATACCCCCACAACGGAGATGTGTCCAGGATAGAACTGCCCGTTATGATTTGTATAAGCACAATACAAATCACTCACTCAACGAACTCAACAACAATAGAAGAAGGAAGGAAATAAACAAGCAAAGCGCACAGGAAATCAAGAAGAGGGGAAAAAAGCTAGGGATAGTAGCCTTCTCTGGGATGAGTTGAAATGAAAAAATCAATTTTTATAGGCAGAAATCAATTCTGAATGTCAACATAATGTTGCAAGGAAATTATATCCGCCGGGTAAGACGCCCCCCCATTAAGACAATTTTTTTTTTTATATTTAAATTCATTTTTAAAAATATATCAAAAGAATTTTGTCCAAAAAGATAAGTCTTGGTTGACCCACACCCGAACCCGAACCGCCCGGGCGGACGGCGACGGCGTGCTTCGGTGTGAAGCACCGCGCATGTGAAATGTGTGGTTGCACCAAGTAGCCCATAGATTAAGTCATCTCCCTCACACAAAAGTGTGTTGACCCCAATGGACCACCCTTAGATGCACATTTCTAAGTAATATGGAGAGGCAACATCTTTAGTTTCTCCTATTTGGGACTAAAAGTTTCATTCACAAATAGTGAGAATGAGCTAGTTTCCTTAATGACCCCTTGATCCTAAGTTCCAATTAATCCAAGACTAAAAACAAAACAAATAATATCATTTTCTCCGCCAGCTTTTCCTGTTCATTTACATTCACGTCCATTTCAAAACAGTTTCATGCATTGGCTTGGTATATTGGTCTTGCCAGACACACGAAACTTAATTTCAAGAAGCGATTGAAAATCATATTTTCCCTGGCCATATATTCCATTTGTTGTCTATATGTGAGAAGTTACCTATGAAGTGTGGTTTGCGTGTGTGAATCAATTGATAGTCTTTAGTGACTTAAAATCTAAATAGAACAATTGTATGTTTATCATTGTTAAATTATTTCGTTGTCAATGCCTTGGCATGTCCGAAGGCTTGATATGTTGTTATGCTAGAGAATGCAAACTTTCAGTGTCTAGGTGGTTAAGGAGATCTGACAAGTAGTTTAAAGTTAATTCTTCTGTCAACAAACAAGAATCTCATCCGATCAAGAATGAAGAAAAAGGATACATACTGATTTTAATTTTAGGTACAGATTCGTGCAATTTTCTTATGCTTGTTTCTTACATTGACCTGGGTACGATAAAAAATCTTTTTTTAGCCCCCACCTATTTTGAACCTATTTTGAAATCCTAGTTCTACCACTGTTAGTGTTTAAAATTTGTGTCTAAAAGTGCCCGAACCAAAAATTGAGTAGGAAAGACCAACGCAAGTTCAGACTGAATTTTAATTTTAAAATATCCTTATTATGCTTTTAAATCATCAAGAAAATACTATAACTGGGTTCAGATTTTTTCTTTGCCAAAAAAATGTTTGAACTTGAAGAAAAACAAATACTCCCTATTTTTCAGCAAAAATGTTACTATCACTTTTTTATTTTAACCTAAAAATAGATTAAAATAAAAAAATGATAGTAACACTTTTGCTGAAACGGAGGTAGTATATTTTAGTATTTTTTATATGTATGTGTTTATTGAGGTGTTCTTTTCGTTTTTATTTCAATTATTTAATTTATTTTGAAATTTTTTAAAGAGGTTTTATACTAGATTAAAATTTAGTTTTATTAAAAGAATGGTAGAAAACTATATTATATACTGAGGTGAAAAACATTATTTAGATCAACCACTCAGGCACCACTAAGGGTTGCATAAATTAGGAGGTGGTGTTGCATAAACCTCTTTTCCAATATTATCAACTTAACCCCACTGATAGGTGTTTAATATACATGTTATTAATGTCAGTTTTGTTTTTGTTTTAGCTACATTTTTTGTAATTTATTTTATATTACTTTTGTTTTCTATTCTATTTATTTCTTTAGGTGAATCATCAAAAATCAAAGGAAATAATACTTTAAAGAACTAAAAAGAGGAAAGGAGTTTATCCCGGCATGAAAAGGAGAAGTTATAAGATGGAAACACAACTTTTGTATAAGAGTTCCAGGAGAATTTACGGTTGGAAAAAAGTACCCAAGACCTAACCGTAAAACGAGCTAAGTTACGACTGAAATTCCAGAAGCATTTACGGTTGGTTTTAACCTAACCGTAACTTGAGTTGAAGAGATATGGAGCCTTGGTCATTACCATCTTCTAGAGGATGAAGAACGAAACTAACCCAAAAAGAATGAGGTCAATCGGACATCGTACGAGAGAGTTATGACCAAAATGGTGAAATACAAAAGGTGTCCAGGAATAGTTACGATTGGGTACATTAGACTCGAACCTAACCGTAAATGGATAGTTTGACAAGCGTTTGGGCTTCTAAAACAAGGAAAACATGATCCAGAAAGATTTTAAAGCCTAGAGAGATAGAAGATACTTGAGGTCCAAGCATTGAAGGCTATAAAAGAACACATCTAAGGCTAAAACAAATAATCTCCTAAGTAATCTCTTATCTTCTACCTTTCATATCACATCTCTATTCTCCTTCTTTGTATATTTTCCATGGGTTTCAGTAAATCCATGAGTAGGTAACTTTGTTTTATTGATTGGGAATGTAGTTGAAAGTCCTAGACATGTAAATCAATCTGGCTGGTTAGTTTTAATGTTAATGATCTATTTATCGCATGAGTTCTACTATTTATATCGCCATGTATGATTGAAGACATGCTCGTTTAAGTTGCAAATTGAATGATCATGTGTTCATATCTAAATCTAGACTAGGGTTTGAGATCCAGAATTATCGAAGAACTCTAATCACAAATAGCGGGAGCACAACATAGTTGTTAATGACGGGATGTTGCCATGCGATTATGTGTAGAATCTTAACCTAAGTTAAATCCGTGTAGATCTTGCACAGATTGCTTAGAATAACCTCAACTCACGAAGACCATTGGTTTTATTGGGTTAAACTTGAGTGGCTCTTGCGCCAAGTTATTCATTGAGAAGGATTCGAAGAGCGTCTCTTGCGCCTTTGATGATACAAAGAGTTTTGACGGAGTAAGCCTACGATAAGATGCTCTAGGGTTATTGATAAGAGAAGAATTGAACTTTAACTCGAATCGATTGGCAAGCATGTTTGGTGATGAAAGATGCAATATTTTCTTTCCTCTGATAATCTTTATTTACTTTGTTTTTCTTTTGTTATTTTACTTTCGTTTAATTCATTATAACCTCCCTTGGTTACATAAGAAGTCGAAAATAAATAATAATTACATAGCTCTTCGTAGGAACGATCCTTACTTCCGCTATATTACTTGTTAGTGTTAGTGAGAAATATCTTAATTAATTTGTTGCATTTACGACATGCATCATCCAATCTAAGTGTTTTATAGTGGAAGGTTGTTTAAACTTTTTAGACATCAAGAAACAAAATTGGAGTTCTATTTTTTTATTTATTAAATTGACCGGTCTAAGATATTTAAACCTTTTTTCAAATAAGAGAAAGTCATATATATAGATTTTCATAGAAAACATATAACTCTCTAACTGTGAAGAAGTTTACAGCTCATCAAATATCTTTGTTTAAATAGGTTTAACCTTTTTAGGATTTTTAAAGCTAATTTGCACAACACCCTTACTATTCTCATTTAAGGTAATCAAGGGCCTTTGAGAGGCATAGGGGTTGACGTAAATACTATATCACCTTTATAGTTTTAATTTACAATTGTACTTTTCTTCAATAAAATTTGATATTAATCTAATTTAGATTCTTTTTAAATTTTTAAAAAAGAATATAAAAGCTTAATTGTTGAAAAGAACATAGAAAACACCTCAAAGAAGGAAATAAGTCATAACTTTTTTGTCAAGAACACAAATAACACCTTATGAACAAAAAAAGAATGTTAAAAGAAGTATCCAGGTTTGGACTATTTTTGGTGATGAACAAATCCAATTTCTTTTTGTGTTTATTGATTATGGTTTTAATATTTTGTCCAAAAAATTTTACGAACAGATCTATATATTTTGATAAGTGATTCGGATCTGATAATTAAACTTCATAAAACTAGGTTCGAATCTTTTTGCTTAGAATTTCTTTTCTGAAAATTTATATTCTATCTCATTGTATAATATGCAATTAACAATTTTAATAAAATCTTAACAGTTTTTAAATTACATGGTAATTTAAAAATTCAAGTGACAACATCAATTTGTTAAAATATTGTTGTACAATCTACTATCCGTTGGACTATATGGCTAAAAAGTCTAAATTGGTAGTTGTTAACAGACAAAGCCGATAAATATATATCAAACTTTGCATCATAGAACAAAATACCATATTTAATTATTGACATTTTTCTACATACATACGCACACCACTTTGCATTGTTTCTAAATTCTAACCGAACATAATAGTTTTATACGGAGTATTATTTTTGATATTTTTTCACATATATCTTCGTTATTTTGGACGATTTTATTTTCTCTGCAACGGTGATTTCTTCTAACGTTATTGGTTGGTTCATGACTTGTCATTTTAATTCAATAACACAGACGATTTATTTACATCGGAATTAGAGCTTCTGATTTTGTTTGGATCCACGTGATTATGGAAACATATTCAACTCTAATAAGAGTCTCTTGTTAAAGAAGAGGACAATAAGATCAAATGGTTGGATTTGAATCCGATTTATATTATCATTCCTCGCTAGAACATATACATAAATCGAATACATTTACGGTTTATGATTTTTTTCTTCTCGATTTATTTGTAATTAATACATTCATTTGTATTATGGTTTTGTTTTTTTGTATATTGGTGTTAAAAACACTCATAGCTTCTGAATCCAGTAAGAGATTAGGTGAATGAGCGGTTTTTAGACCGTATATAGGCAAATATAACATGCTAAGAGGTTGATATTCAACCGCTCCATTAAAATCTTCACCCGGGTGGCTGGACATTAGCCGCTCTATTGTTTTATTTACAAAAACACACACAAGCGGATGATCATGTTCCACTTGAGATAAAAAATTAACCAAGTGGCTAATGATCAGCCTCCTGGCAATGTTTTTTGTTTAAGCGGCTGAAGATTGGCCGTATGTTCTTCTTGAGCGTCATATGTTCAGCCGTTTCTCTTGAGCGTCACATGTTCAACATTTCAGTTTCAACCGTGACACATTCTTTTGTGTAAAGAGTGTTTGAATGAGTTTGGGTGAAAATGAATCTCTCCACTACCCATAATAACACTTAATTTGGTCATTTTTTATCAAACTTTTTCATTTTGAATGAGTGTTCCCATTTATAGCTCCTGTTATAAGCGACAGTATAATCACTATGTTAATTTGAATGGATCGAAATGTTGATTGACCAAAAAGAAAAGCGATTAGTGGAAAAACTTGGTCGGTGGAAAAAATTATAGTTTATTTTTTATGTTATTTTTATAAAGAAAAGAATTTAATCGATGGAATTAAGGTGTTATTATAGTTTCAACATTGTCTAAAAATATGTTTTATCCATGGGGAAAAGTTACACAATTCTTTAATGTTTATCATATTTTTCCAAACATATTTAAAAGATGGCAGCTGCCACTTGAATACCATCTCTATTGATAAAATTAACTTGATAATAAATATTTTGTTTTCCTATAAATAATAACGTAGTTTCAGGAAAAGAGTTACTATCACTTTTTCATTTTAACCTATTTTTAAACTAAAATGAAAAAATGATAATAAGTCTTTTTCTGAAACGGAAGGAATATTACATTCTACAGAAAAAAAAAAATACAAGATGTGAAATCAACAATCGAATGAATAGCCAATTTAGCATCAATTTTTATGTGAATCTTTCTTAGGTTTGAATAATCAATTTAGCATCAATTTCTTTAATGAGTTGGCCCATTTTAGTGCTTCACGTATATCCAAGCATTCTCCTTCTTTATTTCCTAGTCCTCCATAAAAAATCATCCCTTATTTACCCCCACATTCCCCATCCAAACCTCGCAAACAGAAACAATACCCATAATAAGTAGAGTTATAATCAAATGACGCATCCAAATTAATTTTGGTGATCGCCGGCTCAAGTAGATTCCACTTACTTTTACTATAATAAATAAATAATTGACTAAAATGTTCAGAGGAAATACTAATATGAATGGGAGTGCATTAATGTATATGATATGAACTTCTGGATATTATGTTATTGGGGATAAGAATCTTGTCTTCAAAGATGAATTCACATATTTCTTTCTAAACTACCCAACAATACACCATGAACCTGCATAAAAGATTATTGTGGTTGGTACTGAACTTTCAGTTGGTATGAGAAAACCAATCGATAATCCGGTATTTGACATTATTGCAGTTAGCTCTGACTACATCGATGTCAATGTTGATGCCCCTACAGATAACTCTAGTGAAGTTCCGGTCTAAAGATTATAAAAAGTTTATTCATGGTTCCTGCAAATTCCATAACTGGTATCCGTGCCTCTGCTGTAAAAAGAAAGTTTAGCTCTAGTAGGTATAATTTATTTAAGACACTTCCAAATGAAAAACTTAACTCTATGAGGACTACTGGTATGCCACAGGTCATTCCAAGCAGAGCTACGTATATATCCTGAAGTAGACAAATGATTGTTAACTCTTACTTTAATAAGCACTCTTTACTGTAAGTTTTTTTCCATCCTTGAATGTCATCCAAATCAGTTAATCTTCACTATCAGAATTGAGAAGGATATCCAAAATATTACTTTTGATGTTGCTGTCAAAAAATTGAGGAATAGTAGTATTCTCCACGAAGAATCATATGTATGAGCTCAGAAACAAAATCACAAAAGTTTACTGTCTGAAATTGTTGCAGAAGTAAACCGGAGTGAATTGCATATCCATCTATCTATCCATATCTTGGTTTTCCTTCCATTGTATGTAAAATTTTGAAGGGAATTCTCCGTTACCTTCCCTCCAAAGATTGCTAATTAAGAAAACCTTCTATCGTTAAGTTTTTCATCGGTTTTCTAATTAGCTAACTCAGCAGTATATACACGTGGTAAAAAATAAAATAAAATCTAAAATATCCCAAAATAACCTCATCTTCCCCAAATGCAAGAGCATAGTGTCATAGCAGGAGCAAACTTGAATTCAACACCACCTGCAACTTCATCTTGCTTCCAAATTCAGATTCGTCTGAACACCAACCTTGCTAACCAACTCAAATCATGTGGATGCAGCACTTCTAAGCCTCTTCACTGAGCATCATCAGAACCCTCCAAATATTTATTTCATCTTCACTGCTAACAAATATCAACAAACCCATCACATCCTTCTCTATTTAATTAACTCAGTTTCATCGATTTCAAACACCCATTCTCTGTTCTTGAACTCGCAGCAGCAGAATAAAACACAGCCGCACGTCAAACCCACCTTCCCTTCTTTTCTATCTTGTTCTTCAACTGAGTTATTCTATTCCACAACACTGAACCCCCAAATCAGAAACCCTAACTCTAACATCGAACCCATATCTTGTTCACTGTATCAGAAATCACAAACCATTCTCACTCGCCACAAACACTCGAAATCTCTAACCCAACTCTTCTTTGCCTCTCAAATTCAATTTCTTCACTTGATGTTTCTCGTTAACTCAGATCCATTTCCTATTTGATTCACCATTTCATAAACCCATCACAGAACCAACTTCTAATTCCTTTCTTACCGACAGATTCTTCGATATTCTATTCTTGTATGAACTTAAAAATCCCTCACAAATCTTTGGTGATTACCCATCAGAGTCCATAGCTTGCCGGAGTTAATCCTTGTTGCAGGTTTGTAATGTCTCAGTTCAATGAGACGAGATGGCAGTAAAGATGACGATGAGGTTTTGTTGGTGGCGGTGTTCATGGAAAAATATAGGTTATCATTTTGTTTTTCACGGAAGGGGAGTTTTATCGCTTAGCCAAAAATATACCACCTGTATACTTATACGTGTAACCCGTGTTCCACCTATAGAGATAACTTAACGATAGAAGATTTTCATGGAAGAAGATTTTTTTAATTAGTAATCTTTAAGGGAAAAGTAACACAAAATATATTTATTAAAAAAAAAGAAAGACCAGATTCAATACTTTTCCAGACCCAATAAAAATTATGAATTTTAGTATCATTATGATAACACTCATAATCCTTAAAGTATTAACTTTGAAAATCTGAACCCAGAGTTTACTTGAACCAGTACACATTCTCCACACTAGCTTAGTTAATTAAGCTGGATTCAATAACTCATGATCTCTAAAAGCTAAATCACCCAAGGATTTAGGCATACGATATAAATGATTCCAAGAAATCTAGTTATCTCATTTATTATTTCGAAAACCCTATAAAAGTTTCTTTTTAAGTGTGCTGAACCTATCAATAAATTTTTAGGAAATTTAAATGTATTCATTGGATATTGAAGAACAAAAGTTGAGAACACTTTTTATCATCGTACTCTTACCAGCTTGAGTCATAGGCTCCTAAAATATTTGTTTTCTAAGTCTATTTAGGTACTAGAGGGTTCGTCATAGAGGTTTACCACTATCTCTATATAAATATTGTTACATAGTATTTTTTGAAAGTATGTTTGTTTAACCACTATATGATAATTTAAAATTAAAATAATTTTCTATATTTATCATTTTATCTGTATAAAATTTAAAATTTCTGTAAAGATACGCTACAAACAAAATCTTTAAAAATTATAAAAACCAAACCATTCAAAGTTTGAAATTGAAATAAAACAATAACATAACCAAACATACACCCACCCTATACCAACAGATAACCATCACCAGTTCACCACTATCACCGGATCCTATTCTCACAACTTCGCGACCACCTTCATATCATCATCTGTTCCATCCATCACTACCACTCAGTCCATACCACTATAGTCCAACATCAGTGTGATTACCAAAAACTAGCATCTTTGGATTACAACAAATACAATCTGAATTATGCAAAAGTTTGATACCATATCATAAAATCATCTTATATTAACCTTTTAAAAGACGGAAATCAATCAAAACTTGAAAAGAATTGACTCAGACATTTAACGTGATTCAACAATATAATTGTCTACATCCACGGGTAAAAAGATTTGTATTTTTATTATTCATCATTATACATTAAAGAAGAAAAGCATACTACACAATGATGATCATATTAATCAAGAATCAACAAAACTAAATTTCCACAAAATCCCATACCTAAACTCTTGCCCTATGCAGTCAATTTCTGCCGAAATGGCCGAAATGGTCAAAATTTCGCCGAAATTTCGGGTTTCGAGGTGAAACCGAAACAAATTAAGGGTCACCGGCGAAACGATATTTCAACCATATTTTCAAAAACCGGAATTTCGGCCGATATTTGCGAAATTTCCAAAATTCCCGAGATGGATTCATGGTCGTTGGATGAGAATTTTGTTTTAATCCAACCTTATAGATTCGTCAAACACAAATGAAAGTTAATCGCTCTTCAGTCGTCTTCCATCTTCGTTTTAGAAAGGAAACCTAATCCCTCTTCAGTCTTCAGTTTTCACGCAGCTCCAAGCCTCTAAAAGCAAATCTGTAGGTATGTACCTTCTTTTGTTTCTTTTCTGTTTGATTTGTTAAGATGTCATGGTTGATATTGTTGTTGTTCTTCTTTGGAAAGAGTATGTACCTTCTGATGAATGAATTGTTCTGTGTTAAGTGAATGTGTGTATGGATTTGAATTTACAGGAAATGTGTTAGTTTGGGTAGCTTCCAAAATGTTGATTTCATTTAAGCTAAAAACTTACTGTTGCACATCTGAATGTTGTTTCATTTAAGCTAACCCTGAACAGGGAAGAAATAGTGTTTGCTGCCATGGGTTGTTGGTGAAGAACAGACAAGTTTTTTTTTGAGTCCTGAATGATTTAGAAGAATGGGTTTTGTTTTATATGTGAATTGAAATGCATGGAAGGAGATAGAATGGTCTTAGAAATCAAGAGGGAATTCATCTTTGAAGCACCAGCTAAATGAACACAAAGTGTTTGTAGATAGGCCTGGGTGACCAGTTCTTAAGTTAGTTTGTTAACACGGCTGACCATAGTTTGGAAACAATGTTAGCTGCCTCCTGGATGTGGGAAAACTTGACTATTTGATTGTATTTTCACCTTTTGGAAGCTTAATGGTTCTTTTCACCCTTTGAAAGTTATTTGATTCACAAGCCTAACGTACAATGTTGTTGATTTTTAGCATGTTGTTGAGTTTTACTAATTGCAGCAGAAGTAAATTCGCAAGAGCGAACAATACGATTGTTGATTTATTTTTGTTTTGATTTCTTAGGTCACCAGGGATCTTGACACACTTGCTCAACCAACAAATGAGCCTGATTACAATTAGCTGTTTAGCACCGTGACGGATCACTATAACCAGGTACATGGATGAATATTGAGAAAAGATCATGCTTTTGCTTGTCATCAGTTGATTTAGATCCTTGTAATTCCGTTTTTCTTTTTTCAATCAAACTGTATGTAAAATCATCAATGACTTTGACACTTTGAACAAATACTGCTTCAGACCCAAGTTTAAAGAATCTCTGTAATTTCCAAAGAGGGTTGTTGAACCTAAACGAAACAACACTAGTTTTCATTGCATAAAACATCCACCTGGGGAATTTGACATGAATATGTATTGCAAGACTATGTCTAAAAAAGCTTAGAACTGCAATCATCTGAGACATAGTTGGAGATTTAGTGACTGACCTGCATATCGACATGTTTGTTATGCAGTGATGCCTTGTGTAAAATATCAGAGAGAATCAATGTACAGTCTCTGAAAACAATATTACTTATCTTTACTTGCACATTTAGCATGTATATTTTTTAGGACCACACTTACTTCAGCCATTTTAGCCGTATATGCATTCGCAAATGCTAGGAACGCCGTTATTATTGTGAATGCGCATTTTCCACTTATTTGATCATGTACAGTTGTTAACTCCACTTTCACCTGCGTAATATTTGTATGGACTGTGTTTCATTAATTAAGCACATTTAAGTTGTCGTCTTATATTCACTTAGGGTGACCAGTCCTAATATATAAGACTCGCACATATTTTTTTTTATAAAATTATAGGTATAAAATACATGGATCGATATTTCGCCGGTATGTAAACCGAAACTTCCCCGATATACCGGCGTACCAGTGTATCGCTCTCGACTGCTATGAACCGAAATCCGATATGTGACAACCTTGCTCTTGCCTATGATTCAATGCCTTCCGTCTAATTTTTCTCCAGATTTTCCCGCCCCTTTTCCTGTTTATGAGCTTGGTATTTATAGCCAATTTGATGGGTCCCTCCAATTTACCTTTCTACCTATTTATTCTTATCCATCCTTGGTGTAAAATGCAGTCCCGCAAGACTTATTTGTAATTTCCGCAAGACTTGATCATGTTTCCCGCAAGTCTTAACATGTGTGTCGCTTGTTTTCCGTAATTTCTCACTGGTTATCCCGCAACTCTTCTGCGGTCTTGTATTTAAGTTATTGTTTTTGGATCGGGATGAATGTTGCGGTCTTATTTGAATCATAGTATGTCTGACACGTAGCTTTTAAAAGTGAATCGTCATGCTTTTAGTTCTTTTTGTTCCGCATCTTGTAAAGTTGATACGTGTCCCTCATGCATCAACGCTCATCATTACTTCTTTATTGCGTCAGACTTTCCCGCAACCTGATGTCGGTCAGGCAACAAGGCTATTTGTTTTGAGCAGCGTGCCTTACTTTCCCGCAACCCACGTGTCGATCATTCATTAACGTTGTCAGATTCAAATCTTATCAACTTTGCAGTTGTTAGTTCAATGCTTTAAAAGGCTTTGTTTCAGTATTTCTCGTCCTATCGTAACTCGCTCCTCCTCCAATTGTTTTTTGACACGCGTATCTTGGATTTTATTCCCTCACAATTTGCCCTCTTTTTTCTTTCAAAATTTGACACATGGCAAAAATTTGGAAAAGGAAAAATTATAATTATTATTTTTACACCTGCAATAACTTCTCTTCCCACGCTTAGTTTAACTTTTTTTCCGATTTTCTCGCTAGCAGTAATATCTTTTCCGACGTTCTTGTTAGTTGGCGGTTTCAAGACAATTAATTCTCTAATAAAGTTTCTCCCTTTTCATTTTTCGATGGTTTCGTCCGTTTCAGCTTTCTCTTATTTAATGCCGATTGTTTCCCTCATTCCATTCTTTACACCTTTTGTCTTTTTCTTCTTAAATTTAGTGCTTTTCATTCCTTTGAAGTTTTCAAAGATTCTTCAACACTTTTTCATTCTCTTGAACTTCTGTGATCAAGGATTCTTGCATCGCGATCAAGTTTTTTCTCTTTTCAATCAACAAATTTTTCTTCTGTCTTTCACTTCATTGTAAGTAATCCTTTTGCTTTTTCCTTTTCGTACTTGTTTGTTTATCAATCTCTGTATCTGAACCTTTTTGGATTAATCATTAATGATGATGATGATGATGATGTTCTTATCTGTTTACTATTTGTTGGAATGAATGATGATGATGATCTCTCTTTTTGATGATTGGTTGTTTTGTTATGGTCCCTTCTTTCTCCTGATCAGAAAATTATTGGCTGATTTGCATTTTGATGTGATGATCATCTTATCGTTTTTTTGCTTTGCATATTTCCTGCTTTGTTCTTGCTTTTGATTGTAATAAACTTATTTTTTTATTGGCTCATCAAGATGATCAACCTTTGTTTAGGAACTCATCTCGCTATCCTGTATCGAAAAGTCGCCCTTGTGGATCTACAAAGCCCGCAAGTGTTCCTGTTGCGGTCAGCAATCCTGCTCCCAAGAACAAACGGTCTCATGAAAGCTGTAGCTTTAAATCAGTGAACCTTGAGGAATTCAAAAGGAAACATAATCTTCGTCGATTCAAAGTCTCCTTTTATGATAATGTTGAAGATGAAATTACCCTGGAAATGATGGAAGGTTTTGATTACAGCAATAACAAGTTATTAATCCCTGCGGGAGCATTAGATGCGGGCCTACAACTTCCTTTGTATCAGAGCAAAAATCCTTTTTCAGTTTGAGGTTCTTTCCAGCCGCAACCAATCCCAGCAAGGCTTAGTGCGGTCCGTCACTCAATATAATGGGAATTGGTGGCGCATACTGGATGAATGTAGCATGCGAAGCCAAGGAAGAACCAATTTTACATGTTACGTTCCAAACCCTGTGAAACGTAAACATTATACGGTGGAGAACTTTCACGCTACCTATGCGGATAACATTCCCGCGAAGAATTACAAGAAATGGAGCGTTGGTCCGAGCCGCAAAGGTGGTGAGGGATTCCGCCTGCTAGCGTAAATTGATAATGCCAAGCTGAAGTACATTCCGGGAACAGTACTTCCTCTAAGGGAAAGAATCCGCGAGGATCACGACTACAAATGATACCGCACCCCTCTAGTCATTGAGGGTCCATGGGTTTTTGGATTCGTCCTTGATAATATGGTCTACGGTCTTCTTACCCGCTTCAATGGTTACTGCCCTTGGCGGCTAAATTTTACTGACTTCAAGTTTGCACTTATCACCGTGGTACGTAAAGTTTCTGTCTTTTTGTACTTTATATATTGCTTAATGGTTAGAGTTTCTCTCTGATGGTTAAAATTTTCTCCCTTTTTTATAGCCGCAAACTGAGCCGCAAGTTGACGAAGGCGCAAAAGATGATGCGGGAGTGAAGTGCAAGGCCGCAACCTCTGCAGAAAAGGTATTGTTTTAATCCGATGAATTCTAATATTCCTTAGGAATTTAATTTAATGGATTATTGCGGTTCATTAATAGGATCGGAAGAAGGTGAAGGGCGCACCCCGTGCTTCCACGGACAGGGAAGAGGGAGAAATTCGAGATTCTCCCCTTCGTCGTCCACTCTTGAGAGGTGAAGGAAGCTCCGCTCCAGAAAGACAAGAAGAAGAGAAAAATATACCTCAAATAACAAACTTTGACTCTGCGGAACAAGTTGGTGCTGCGGAAGAAATTTCAAATGCTGCCATCAATTTCTCGAACCAAACTGTCGTTCCCGATCCCTCTTTTTTCCTTCAATTCTATCCTTTGGTCGTTGATGAGCCACTTGAAGCTGCCACAAGTAAAGATGATTCAACTGATGAAGAGGATTGCAACACTCAAGATGATCATAAAATTACTTCGACAGAAGTGGATCCGCAAGCACATGTTGCGGAAGCAGACGAGTCTGCGGACACTAGTGCAGCGGGTAATGTGCCCACAAATACTATGGTAAAAACTGGACCTGCCATGGTTAATGTTGCGAGTGTGGCTGTTGCTGATGTAGTACAACCAAACATGAAGTTCCCGCAAACGAGTAAAGGGAAGGGAATTGCAGAAGCTTCAAATCTCTTGGAAAAAGAAGAAGAAGTCTTCTAATGGTTTATGTCAAAGAATCTTTTATCTGTTCCAAGCAATTCTTTACCAGTGAAATCAGATATCGCTTCAGTCTCACGCTTGCGAAAGTGCATGGAGGCTGTACCATACGAAGTGGTTAAAGATGCTTGGTTGAAATATGAAGGTGAAGCTGTTGACCACACATTCCGCATTATCAAACCTTCTTCTCTTGCGGAAACACTTGCACTTGCGGACGGACAAGTATATTCTTTTCCGCAACAAGCTCTTCTACATGTATTTTAATTGTTTTTACACCCTTTGATTTCTTCTTATTTTTAGTTCTATTTATAACCTTAATTTTGCAGCTTGGACGGGGTCAAAGCGCCGAACATACCGCGTACCAATTCTTCAAAGCGCGATCCACAATGATAGAGTCCCAATTTAGGGCTGTAGAAAATGATGCTTGGGGTTTAAAGAGAGAAAGTGACGTGCTCCGCTAACAATTGCTTGATTTTCAGAATCAAGGTTTTATTCTTTCTTCTAGTTACTTTTTTCTTATTTTATTCCACTTGTTTCTGAATTACTTTATGGGATCAGCGGGGGATTCCGAACTTGTATCTAGGATGCTGCGTAGAATTACGTAGTTGAGAGATCATGGTGTAAGAGTTAATAATGAGAATGTGGAGATAAGATAAAATTTAATGATCTTGTTGATAGTCATGATTTGGTCACACGGTAGTATAATGAATTAGAATCGCGGCATCGGCTTTTATTTGTGTAGAAGGGTCGCAAGAAAGTAGAGTTTGATGCCACTTTATTGTGGACTAAAGATTGCGTTTCTGAGGCACGCGCAAGATCTGATAAATTGGAAGAAGAGAACCGCAAGCTTTGTGTGGAGCGGCAGAATATCCTTGCGGTATTTTCCCGTTCTAGATCGTATCACCATTCACATATTTCTTCGTACATAGCTCAGCTTATTGAGGACAGAGACAACTCAGCTTCAGACGCTTATGCTAAGGGAAAAACCCTTGCTGATGCTCAAGCTATGATCCGTAATTTATCTGATTCTATTCTTCATCGTGAGAGCGACATTTTCCGCCTGCACAAAGAAGTAGGAAGGTATACATCTAAATTGAATCGTCTGCGGGATAATGAAGCAGAATTAAATCAGTGTCAACAGCATCTTGAACAACTCAATACCAATTATAACAAGCTTTCGGGAGAATATGATTTTCTCGATGTTTCTAAAGATGCAATGGGTCGCGAATTAGCAGAGTTTGAATCCCTCGCAAGAGGTATCCCATTTTATTGTATATTTGAATTTTAATATTATTCCCGCATTGATTAACCCGTTGTTTTTGTTTCAGGCTTTGAGGAGAAATTTAAAGATGCAGCCGCAAGAGCTGCTAAGGCTGAAGGTGAGCTTAGTGCGTCAATACTAAAATGGAAGAGCTCAACAAGCAACTAGAGCTAGCTTCTATCAAGGCTAACGAAACGCAAGCTAGAGCTTGCCTTTTCCAAGGCCAATGAAGCACAAGCTCAACTAGAGCTTTTATATTCTAATATCAAAGGAGCTGAAGATAAATTACAACAAGAAGTTGCGAAGAATGAAAGACTTGTTCGGGATTTATCTACTTAGAGAGGAAAAACAAAATTTTGGAAGACAAAAGTCCAAAATTGCGAAACCGAAGTAAATCAATACAAAATGGAAATTGAAAATAGAAAAGCTTATATTTCATGGTTAAGAGCCGAAACTCGAGTTTTAATTGCAAAAGCAGTCAACAATACTCGTGATCAAGTACAAGCTGATGGATTTCCTAAAATTTACAAGCGCAAAGATGTTCCGGATAATCCTCCTCTTAAAGCTGATGTTCCCGCTCCTTAGCTTCCTTTGATGTTGCTTTATTTTTCTTTACTTCCAAATTGTATTTTTATTCCTGCAAAACATTTCAAGAATATATATATTAATTGTTAGTTCGTTGCATGAGTGTAAATTTATTAACCGCAAGGAAATTTTGTACCTTGAGTTACATTGAGGGTTGAAGCGCATATCTAATTCTCTCTGGCCAGGAGGAAATTAGGATGCGGTCCCTAGTGTGTCTCCTGAAACGGAGAGTGATACAACAATTAATGTCATGTTAGGAATATCTGTAGCGAAATACCCAATAGTCATACACTCATAAACATTTACATGGACTTTCTAGAGAGATTACATTCTGCTGCTTTACCTAGTATGAAGCCAAGTTGTTGTATAATTGCATTGCTAGTTGTGAGCACTTCCTGAAGTGGAGAGTACCTGATACAATAGTTAATGTCATGTTAGGCATCTCTGTGGCAAAAAATCCATCATTCATAAATATTCGTTTGGACTTTCTAGAGAGATTGCACTTGATTTGCTTTACCTATTATGAGCGCAAACTATTGTAGAACTGCATTGTTGGTTATGAGTAATATGGTTTGAGATATTGTGCGTTCTAAGGATGTTGTAGAATTTCCCCATCCATATTCCGCAGATGGTATGATCCTTGTCCCGCGATATCTTGTATAACATAAGGTCCTCCTCATATAGGTGAAAACTTTCCGGCTCTTTATCCCTTTGGTATTCCGGGATTTGGCGTAGAACGTGCTGTCCTTCCACGAAGTTCCGCAATTTCACCTTTTTATTATATTCTTTTGCTAATCTTCTTTGATAATTTTCCATTCTTTGAAGTGTAACTTCTCTTCTTTCTTCTAAGTCATCCAACTTTCCAAGCATTAAGTATGAGTTCAAATTATTTTCCCAAGCTTTTGTTCTTGTTGTGGGTAAAATGACTTTCGTCAGAATAACTGCTTCTGCTCCATATGTAAGAAGAAATAGTGACTCTCCTGTAGACTCCCTTCTTGTTGTGCGGTATGTCCATAGTGTATTATGAAGCTGTTCACACCATCGTTTATGATGGCCATCAAGAATTTTCTTTAAATTCATAGCAATTGTTTTATTTGTTGCCTCAGCTTGTCCGTTACTTTGTGGATATAGTGGAGTAGACTTATTCTTTTGAATATTAAATGCTTCGAAAAGCATGTCAATATTTTTCCCCTGTAATTGTTGTTCATTATCCGAAACTATGGCTATCGGAATCCCAAATCTACAAATTATATTCTCAAATAAAAATTTGAAAACATATGTATCTCTGATATGTGCAAGAGCTCTGGCCTCAACCCATTTAGTGAAATAATTTGTCGCTACAATTAAATATTTTCTTTTTTGAGTGCCTTCCACTAATGGCCCAACAATGTCTATCCTCCATTTTGAAAACGGCTAGGGACTGAGCACGGAATTAAGTTCTGTTGCGGGTGCTTTTATTCTTTTTGCATAATGCTGACATTCTTCACATCTTTTTACCATATTTTCCGCATCTTTATGCATAAACGACTAGTAATATCCTTGTGTTTTTGCTTTTAATGCAGGATCGTCTTCCACTATGATTTCCCGCATCTCCATAATGTATATCTTTGAAAATTTGCCGCCCTTTTTCTTGTGATAAACATCGAAGTAATGATCCCAAGAATAGAATTTTATCCCGCAACTGATAATTCACAGATTTCGATTGCACCTTTCTTGCCTCTTTAGTGTTTGCGGGCAAAATCCCATCCTGCAAGTATTGATGTATTGAAACCCTTCAATATTCTTTGGATAATTCATTTTCTGATTTTCATGGAAAATCTGTATCACCTTTGTCAGCTGCATCTTCAATATGTTCCTCAACTTCTTCCTCCATGTTTTCAACTGCCCACAACTTAATTGACGGCTCATAAATGCGCCCAATTTTAACTAATATAATGTTTTGATCCTTTATCATTCAAGAAATAAATGCTAGTGCATCAGCATGGCAATTCTTATCTCTGGATAAATGTCGAAAGGTTATATTTGGGATTTGAAGCGCCAATTTTTGCACAAGATTTTGGTATTCTATAAGATCTTCATCAAGCGCTTGATATTTCAACTCAACTTGCCGAATTATCAATTGTGAATCACTTGTGAGCCGCACATCACAAATTCCCAATTCGATGATAAGTCGAAGAGCATGAACCACAGCCTCATATTCCCATCTGCGGGATTTAAAGAGCTTAAAATATCTTGTGAATCATCGTCTTCTATTCCAGGCAAACCTTGGATTTCAAAATCATCATCTATTGGTAAGTCTGCAAGGAAATCTGCTAGGACTTGCGACTTTTGTGCAGTTTGTATTTCAAATAAGATGTGGAACTGTTCCAGTTGTGCATTCCATTTTGCTATTTTTCCCACTTTTCCTACATTCTTCATCACTGATTCTAACGGAGCTTTGCTTTGCACCCGCACATAATGTGTCAGAAAATACGTGCGTAATTTCTCGGTAGCAAAAACCAGAGCTAAAATCAATTGTTCAATTTTGGTATAGTTTCTTTCCGAAAGGTTAAGAGTTTTGCTGATGTAATACTGGTTTTTCTACTTTGTCATTTGTTCGTACCAATACTGCACTTACAACATCTTCGGTTGCTGCTATGTACAAGGCGAGCACTTCTTCAGGTTCTGGCTTTTGTAGTGCGGGCAATGTGGTGAGATAAAATTTACTCAAGAAGGCTTGCTCACAGTTCTCGTTCTATACGAATTTATTTTTCTTTTTCAAAGTGTCAAAAAAGAGCTTGCATTTGTCCGATGATCTAACAATGAATCTGCCGAGTGCGTCCAAACAACCATTCAATTTTTGTACTTCTTTAACATTTCTTGGAGACGACATATCAACAATTGCCTGAATTTTTCCCGGATCAACTTCAATCCCTCTTTTGGTAACCAAGGACCCCAAAAACTTTCCTGACGTAACCTCAAAAATGCATTTATCAGGATTAACTTTCATTCTGAATTTCCGCAAGGCTTCAAGTATCTCTTTCAAATCTTGTAAATGATCCTTTGAAAATTTACTTTTTACTAGCATGTCATCTACATAAACTTCGAGTGTGCGGCCTATCTATGGTTTAAAAATTGCGTCTACGAGCCACTGATAAGTTGCTCCTGCATTTCTTATCCCAAATGGCATTCTGGTATAACAGTATAAACCGTGTGGAGTGAAAAACGCAGTGTGTTCTTGATCTTCTTCAGCTAAAGCAATCTGATTGTACCCTGAATGCCCATCCATGAAGGATAAGGCCTTATGTCCTTCAACAACGTCCACCAACTGATCAATGCTGGGAAGCGGATAACTATCTTTTGGGCATGCCTTGTTTAAGTTGGTGAAATCTATGCAAATTCTTAATCCGCCATTCTTCTTGGGTACAATTACCATGTTTGAAATCCAGGTTGGGTATTGCACTTCTCGAATAAATTCTGCATCCATGAGCTTTTTCAACTCCTTTTCAACTCCTTTTCAACTGACAAATGATATTCAGGTGCTACCTTGCGTATGCGTTGTCGAAAAGGTGTAGTTCCTGGGTGTATGCGCAACTCGTGTTGAACAATACTTGGATCGATACCTGGCATGTCCTCCATTTTCCATGCGAAAATGTCCATATAGTTTCTAAGTAGAGTGTCCAAATTACGCTCCCTTTTTGTTTCCATCAGCGTTCCAATCTTAATCATTCTGGGGAATTCCTTACGCTCCTTTTCTGTTTCCATCAGCGTTCCAATCTTAATCATTCTGGGGAGTTCCTATGTTGACAATTTTGGTTTCTTCAGTGGATGTAAAAGTGGATTTGGGAGCTCCTAGAAGTGTGGGAGCCCCCTTTAACTGCTATGATGGGAGACTTCCTTTCATCAGTTTTTGGCATGCTTTCCTTTATTTAAATACCTTCATTTGTTTCATTTACTACCTTACTTCACGCAGTCTTTATCATATATTGTCTTAGAGCTTCTTCTTTAGCCTTCATCTTTCGTTCTTTTTTCTTGTTTCGTTGCTGCTGTTGTCGCTCTTCATTCATGCAGATTTCTGCAAGAATACAAGATTTTGCTTTACTCTGCTCTCCTTTTATCTCAATTTCCCCTTGCGGTGTCGGGAACCACAAGTATTGATGGTATGTTGAAGTTACCCCTTTCAATTGATGGACCCAATTTCTACCAATGATGACATTGTATGGAGATGGAGCCTCCACTACACTGAATTTAGTCAGAATACTTACTGTTCCAGCTGCAACATCAATTAAGATTTCTCCTTTTGGTTTTGAAGCTAATCCATTAAACCCATAGATCGTGTAGCAAGAAGGCATAAGTTGATCAACTTTTAATCCCATTTTCTGGAAAGTATCATAAAACAGTACATTAAGAGAACTGCCCCCATCCATAAGAATCTTCCTTACATTCCAACCCGATACTGGCAGTATAAGCACTAGCGGATCATTGTGCATTTCAATCTCCTGGTCAACCTCGTCCGCAGAAAAAGTGAGCGGGGATGCCATCCATTCTTCCCATGCTTCAACAATTATTCCCGCAACCTTAAAGACTTCGTGACTGCAAACTCTTTTATGCAGATTTTTATTAATAGTTGCACTCATGGGTGATTGACCCGATTCAAAATAGGAAATCATGTTAATAGTTTGATCATTTTGCGGAATATTCACAGTTTTCCCCTTATTGAGTCTTAGTGGAGGATCAGGTAAATAAATAAATTCTTTTAGCTCCCCCACATCGATCAACTTTTGCACTTGCATCTTTAGATTCCTGCATCGACTTGTGGAGTGTCCCCGAGAGTAATGATATTCACAATATTCCTTTGAATTCTGCGTATGTTGAGACTGTTTTTCTTTTATCTATGGCCACTGAAAATCTTGTCTGTTTTTTATTGCATTTAGGATTTCTGAGTAAGAGGTGTTGAGTTTAGTGAAAATTCGCTCCTCAAATTGGCGGATAAACTTTTTTCTATCATCTGATTTTCCTCGCTTTGATTCATTGTCAGGAGCTTCTTACGCATCCCTCTTTCCGGAACTGGTTGACGGTTCTACAAAATTTGCCCTGTTGGCATTCCCCTGATGCTGAGATATTATTCTCGGATGTTGCCTTTGTATATCCTGCAATCTTGCACATTTTTCAATAATATCTCTGAGATCTTCTTTGTATTTCGGATTTTTATCATGAATATCAACAAAAAGTTGGCTTTTTCGGTCGGCTATCCCCCATTTATAACAGTTGATAGCAACTTCTGGGGTTACATCCCCTACTGCTTGACAGATCGTCTGCCAACGATCTGTATAATCTCGAATGGTCTCCTCTGTCCATGATGCAATAGAAAATAGTTTGTCCATCCCTGCATCCGCTGGCTTGTTATACATGTATGTCTCTAGGAACTTACGGGTCAATTGTGTGTAGGAATGCACTGACCCTTCTGAAATATTATCATACCATGCTAAAGCTATCCCTTTCAAGCTTGACGGAAAATACCTGCACATAACAACGTCATCTTGTTCCCACCGGGTCATGATGCGGTTGTAATACTTCAAGTGAGTTGTTGGGTCCTTTGTCCCATCATAGCATTCAAAGATAGGAATATTACACTTATGCGGTATTGAGGCCAGTGCAAGGTGAGGTGCCAACAGTGTTCTTGTAGCTTCTTTTAACACTTCTTCTAATCGCCCACCTTCTTTATTTTTTAAAATTTTAATTTCTTCTCGCATTTGCTCCATGTCCTCACATTATTTTTGCCATATGTTATTTTGCAACTCTGAATCATCAAAATGCAATCTATCTGGTTAATTATGCTGTCGTGTGGGTTCCACGATCATTACTCTCTGATCATTATTGACTTTTGCTTTTCTTCTTGCGGGTCTGTTGGAGTTTGCTTCTTGCCCGTGTATTCTAGTTGTAGATGGCTCCGTAACATGCTGGGCTTTTTCTTTGAGTATTTGGTTTTCTTGGGTCAAAAGTGTAATTTGTTCCCCACAAGTCTGTTGTACCTTGCGCATCTCGTCCATTTCTTCCATTAATTGTTGGATGTGGTCAATGCTATTTTGAGAGGTTTCTTCAGATGAATGGCTAGTTGTTTGATTTTCAGAATTGTTTACTTGATCATTCATGGGTTGTTTCCCTTGTGATTCTCCCATCATTTCCCTTTCTTGAGGAACCTCTATTGCTTGACCCCCCAGATTTCCTGTATTGACATCTTGATCTTGCATGGTTCTATGTGTCACTGTTTCCATTTATGTGATCCCTTTCGAAATGTAGTGATTTCTTCTTTGTTCAGTCTTATGTTGCTGTAGGAATTTCTTTACCAATATTCTAAAAGAGTTCAGATAATAAGTTATGTGTTTCAAATACTTTTATCATTCATAATAAATATATAATGCAATCTGATTAAAAGAAAATATTAAACTTACCACAGGTTTTAAAAGTTCATGCAAATAAGTTAATCTCAAGTTCGAAAATTCAATTTAGTTAAACATAAAAATTAATAACTTGATAAGCATAACATAATTGTTTGGCGAAAATTTATGAACTAAATTTTCAAATCAACGATTTAAAGAATATACTAGGTAACTTATCATATATGAAAGGTATGAAATAATGAAATAATGTGTATGAACACAAAGACAAAATTCTATATATACATCAACTGATTAATTCTGAATAAAACCATATGTGAATTTTTTTCAATATAACTCTCAATCATGGTATTTTTAAGGAAAAGAATTTTCCAACGTAACATGATTCAAGATTTTCAAGAAGAAAACTTTGACAGGTAGAATAAATTCTTTACTACCTCCCTGTTTCTAGCGTCAAATTGTGATTACCAAAAATCTAGCATCTTTGGATCACAACAAATATAATCTGAATCATACAAAAGTTTGATACCATATCATAAAATAATCTTATATTAACCTTTTAAAAGACGGAAATCAATCAAAACTTGAAAAGAATTGACTCAGACATTTAACGTGGTTCAACAATATAATTGTCTACATCCACGGGTAAAAATATTTGTATTTTTATTATTCATCATTATACATTACAGAAGAAAAGCATACTACACAATGATGATCATATTAATCAAGGATCAATCAAACTAAATTTCCACAAAATCTCATACCTAAACTCTTGCCTATGATTCAATTCCTTCCGTCCAAATTTCTCCAGATTTTCCCACCCCTTTCCTGTTTATGAGCTTGATATTTATAGCCAATTTGATGGGTCCCTCCAATTTACCTTTCCACCTATTTATTCTTATCCTTGGTGTAAAATGCAGCCCCGCAAGACTTATTTGTAATTTCCACAAGACTTGATCATGCTTCCCGCAAGTCTTAACATGCATATCGCTTGTTTTCCCTAATTTCTCACTGGTTATCCCGCAACTCTTCTGCGGTCTTGTATTTAAGTTATTGTTTTTGGATCGGGATGAGTGTTGCGGTCTTATTTGAATCATAGTATGTCTGACACGTAGCTCTTAAAAGTGAATCGTCATGCTTTTAGTTCTTTTTGTTCCGCATATTGTAAAGTTGATACGTGTCCCTCATGCATCAACGCTCATCATTACTTCTTTATTGTGTCAGACTTTCCCGCAACCTGGTGGCGGTCAGGCAACAAGGCTATTTGTTTTGAGCAGTGTGCCTAACTTTCCCGCAATCCACGTGTCGATCATGCATTAACGCTGTCAGGTTCAAATCTTATCAACTTTGTAGCTGTTAGTTCAATGCTTTAAAATGCTTTGTTTCAGTGTTTCTCGTCCCATCATAACTCGCTCCTCCTTCAATAGTTTTTGGACACGCGTATCTTGGATTTTATTCCCTCACAATCAGTTCATTCACCACCCACCATCATTTCCTATTTCACCCACTATATCGTTCTACACTAGATCCTAACAAGTAGATCTAATTTATTTTCAACCCGATCACGTAATTCATGCATAAATGTCTGATCTTATAGTCTAAATACATGTTGTGTATCCAATATTGCACTTTCACTATCCATTCCAACTGCATGAATCAAAATACCCTATAATGCACCAATAAATCCTTTAAATGGACCTCTTCTAAAATGAAGATAGTTTCGAATTTCTTCCACGGGCGTTTCCCATGATGGCACTACCACTAATTCCTTAGCAAATTCAAGAACCGTTAACAATATTCATGAAAATATTTAGTTATTATTTCTGTTGAGTGCTGAAATTGATGGCTGGCAATTCGATTTCCCATTGATTAACTTATAATTTGTAAGAAATTCAAACACAAAGATGTTAGGCCTAACGGCAAATATGGTGATCGTTCTATGAGACTCCTTATTTCGTTATTCTTGATTTTGTTTTTACATTCCTCAATACCGGTTTAACGGTTTTAGTTGGTTTTGCTCTATTTTATGTTCATTGGGTTAAAATATCCCTCTTAAGTACCTTCTCTTTTCAATGAATATCCTCTTTTCCGATCAAAAAAAAAAACATCTAGGTGCTTGTTGTCGTAAAGATACCCCATTTCTCGAAAATGGTCACATAAGTATATAAAAACATTGGTAATTATTCTTATAAGACTGTAGAGAGTGACTAGGCTTCCCTGGTCTAATAGTTCTCGTATGCATAAATTTTCAGTAAGAGATGAGGTACAGGACTTTTCTCGGACTCTCCTTTGTAGTCTTCATTTCTTGTGCTTTAGTACTATCACTAGCAATAATATGTTTAATAACATCAACCGGAATGCTTTCATTTTCTTTGTAACCTGACCTGACTAATCAAACAAATGGAAAGGTGTGATGATGCTGTATTTTAAGTTGAACTCAACTAATCCAATGGTGAGAGTAGCACATGAAAAACAGAATACCATATTTTCCTAACATGAGAGCATACAAACATACAAACATGTTGTTAGACTTGCCCCTTTTACGGCTGAAAAGTTCAAGTACTATAATATATATGTTCCTCATTTTGCTTGTACGGAAACGAAATTGGTAGTTCTAGTACCACAAAAGTCTTGTCACTATCGATATTTAAGTGTTAATTCAATAGCAGTGATCGAACACAACCTAATGAGAAAATCAAGTTATATAAAGGTGTATGTACCTTTGACGACGATCAAATTATTATACTTTACTAATGCACTATTCCTGTTTTAGTAAAGACACTATCAAAATTCATTATGCCATCACGTACATTCCTGCGGAGCAATAACAACAACAATTAATATACAATAGGTTTCAGTAAGAACTAGCTCTCTTTATACCTGAAATGAATCTGGGATTACATAAATATATATATAGTGACCCATATTCCAATACGAAAATGCTAGTTTCCTCAAAAAAATTTTTTCGAATTTTCTTCTAAACGAGACAAAAAGGATGATCCACCTTTATTTTTCACTATCCCAATAATAAAGAATTTAGATGAGGATCATTGAATTCCCTATTCGGCAAAACATTCAGAAGAAGATTCGGGGAAACTAGCATTTCCCTTTCCAATAAGTATAAAAGTGACATAGAAACTGAAAAAACATTTAGCACGGATCAACATTTTTATCAAATTTGCAAAAACAATTCATTAATTAGATAAATTTCCATTTCAAGACACTGTGTTAAAGCGAGACCTCATACATCAAGGTTTTAGCACTGAAAATGCTTTAAAATGTTATAAACTAATAAGTATTTAATGGTTTCCAGAAGAAAAGAAAGGACCAGCGTATGAAATCGACTATATTGTTACACCTATCATCCTAATTGCGCCAATCCGTAAATGAACCGTGCTTTCTCATCAAGTGCTTTCACCGTCATAAAAGTCTTTCTCATGTCAAGACTTCGAGCAAGTTTCACAGTTGCTACACTATAATCTTCAATCTTTAACTTAACTGCTCCTGAATTTTTTATGTTATTGATTTATACCAGACACTCTCGTATGGAATAAGTATCAATTTCGGATATTTTTAATTGTTTCTTAGCCTTTCGCTCAACTTTT
Organism: Papaver californicum; assembly: GCA_023531435.1. Classification (NCBI taxonomy): domain Eukaryota; kingdom Viridiplantae; phylum Streptophyta; class Magnoliopsida; order Ranunculales; family Papaveraceae; genus Papaver; species Papaver californicum. Next base: position 4,686,863 of record JAJJMC010031210.1, on the reverse strand, counting down.
TTTTTCCTTTCTGTTTCTTGTAGAACCAAAACTGCTCGTTAACTAACTCCACAACATCATCAAGTTTCGTATCACTATTTTTGGCTGCATCAACTTTTTTTCTCTTTTCTGAGCTTTTTGACGAATTAGTAGTGCTTTGTGTGCCAGAATTGACATTACTAGAATCCCCAGAGTCCCCATTATGATTTACAGTTCCAGCACTGTTGATTACTATAACTTTCCTCAGCATAACCATCATATGTATCACTTTTTCCTCCTGTATCGAGATTGTCTTTCTCTGTTTTTAGGTGTGGATGTAGAACTTTAGTAGGCACATGAATATATGATTCATCTCCAGAGGCCAATGCTCCTTCAAACAAGTGAAATAAATCCTTAGCATGTTTTACCCCAATGTTCTTGTATTGTGCAAATGGTGTGTTCTGCTCAAATAGAAAATATATGGTTAACCTAATATGTTCATTACATTGATTACTCACAGAGAAGATAAATGGAGATAAACAAGTGAAACACAAGTATTGTTCTCTGCAGTCAATGCAACCACCTTTGGATGCAATAATAATAATGCTACTACTCAATGCTAATTCATTCACATATTTTTCTAAGTTGCACGAATAAGAAGAAGATCTAATAGATAGATCTGAAATTGAACGATGAGTGTTTTTTATAAATAAATAAAAAATCGAGCTGTAAAATTTATAAAGCTAATAAATCTTAACACTGAATATATAAAATCAATCAAAAGTTATGTAAAAAAATCTTTGTTAGCTAGATTTTGGCTAAAGCAACGATTTTGCAGAGAATGAGCAGAAGAACACGAAGGTAATACAAAAAATAAAAAGAAAGTAAAATTAACCAGAGTTTAAAAAATCAAACATCAAACAAGTAGCGAGCTAGTACTACATCAAAACAATGAGCATATTTTGATTGTTAATCAGATTATGAATCAGTAAATGTAATACTTACAACTGGCCTACTATAACTCTCTTATTCTTAGCACCAGAACTTTTTATAATACAAACAATAAAATAAATGATATCAAACAAATTAAGATCTCTTATCTTAATTCCTTCTACCCATTTCGATTCAGATCAGTGTAGTTAATTTCCGCCGGTATGATCGAAATATCGTCGGTTTTATCGATATTGGGTCTCACCCGATACGAAACAGCCTATACCGGTAGAACGGTTTTTATCCGAAAATATCGGTCGATATTGACCGATACGGTTTAACCGAAATGGTCAAAATGGACCGGTACGGCCGAAATTAGGATTTTTAATTAAAAAAAAAATTGAAAAAAATAAAATAATAAATTTTCATCATTGTTCTAGGGTTTTCAATTGTTACTTATGTTTTTTATGGTATTTTAGAAAAATGAGTACTAGTTTTATATCTTAATATGTCTAATATGGAAAAAAACGTTTGATATAATAATTATGGTATAAAATATGTGGATCAATATTTGCCGATATTTGGAACCAAAATATCCCCTATACAAAGGTGTACCAGTGTATCGCTCTCAATCAGTACAAACCGAATTCCGATATTGACTACATTGCTCTAGACTGCATATTTCTTCTTCAAGGATCCCAATGGTTCTTTAGTGTTTTTTGATCTAAATCATTGCTTGAACTCAATGTTCAAACTTCTTTAACTCGTCTCCAAGAAATCTTTTTAAGGGATGCTCCAGCATATCCTTCCTTCCTTCCTAACCTCTTCAACGCTCAAGTTGATGAATCTCTTAAAAAATCCATCAATAGTTATGAAGATATGCATACCCCATCTGTATTTTAAACCTTAAGATTTATCCATATCTTCATTATATAGAAATAGAGGGTCATTCAAAGAAATTTTTTCTGCAAGGGACTCATAACATTAATAAGCTACTGATTAAGTGTAAAATGATACCCAATCACATCAATTATGAGTGTGAACTAAATCCTAGGAAACTAGTAACATTAACCAAAATATGACCCTGAAAGAGATATCATTGTTGACAGAAGTTACAAAGCAGCAAATTATGATAATAAGTTGCATAAGCATGAATCTCAATCTTTAATGCAAGTAAGCTGTGGTTGTGCTAGTGTGTTCTACAATACGCAACGTTTGTCAATTGTGCAAGAAAAACATAATAGATTAGTTACTTTCAATTGTGTGTGCCTGCATATGCAAAATGCAACAAAAGCATGTTAGCAACAATATTAATAAGAATCCATCATAGCAAATAAGCATGCAAAGGTAAAACAAAATGCTAGAGCCAAAATTTGATCATTAATACAAAAGGAGGAAATGAGGAGGAAATGAGCCTGAAAAACCAAAAGCACATACTGTTGTATTTTAGTCTAAGATTTTAAATTATGTTAAACACTTGTTACTGTCAATTCATCGTCGCCTGTTGTTCGCTGCAAAACTAATGAAAGAGTTGAGATTGCGATTGCAGAAAGCAATGATAAAATTTAACAAATATGTCTAGACATAAGAGAATGCGTTATCTGATTATAATATACAAAAGGATCTCAATCTATAATATAAATAATTTATGGTTGTGTTAGTGCCCTACAATAAACCACGATTTATTAATTGTGCAAAGAAAGCATAATAAACTAGTTACTTCGATGGCGTGTCTTCTACAAAAATTACATATGCAAAATACAAGAAAAACATCTTAACATCAATATCAATGATATTTTACCACACCAAAGAACCATGCAAAAATGGAACCAAATGTTATAATGCATAATATGTTCATAAATGCAAATGACAATAAAATGAATAGTGGAGAAAAGATAAGGCATATCTAAGTATGAGAGTGAGAATCTTAACAATCATCTATACAAAACAAAACAACGTATGATAATACTATCTTTGAATGTAAACCATAAAGCAAAACTCTAAGCTAGTTCCTTCTTCATAATACAAACCCGTATAATTTCTAATCCACCCACACCACCACCATCACTCGTAATCATTCTTCTGATCAAACACCTAACACCTCACATTTTGAAATTATAAATACAACTCAATAAACTCAATCATACAAACATCCCAAAATTTGTAAAACTTCAATTACACTAATAAAAATAAATATACTTCAGATCGAAACAGTTCTAATGAATTAAAACTTTACCCACAATAGCAAAACTTCAGATATGATTTTTTACAATTTCTCTCAAAATTTCTACTACACAAATCAAAAATACTAACAAATACACTTCAATCAGAAATAGCTGTGAATCAAAGTTTAACGAGACGAACACAAATACTAAATTATAATTCTTCACAAATTATGTCAAGTGAAACTCATGTTATAAGAAAATAGAAAAGAAACACCATAGATCGAAAGTTACATTGAAATTACTTTGAGTGAAGATATCAAACCTAATTCGAAATTCGAACCCTAACCTTCTAAATCGAAACTCAAAGCCTAACCTTTTGAAATCAAGCCAAGTTCTCCATGAGATTTAACTGCTCTAACGAAAACTAAATCCTAACCTTTTGATATCAAACCAAGTTCTCGATGAGATTCGAAATCTCTCAATGATCTAGAGAGAAAAAGAAAACCGCAAGAGAGAAAATGATAAAATGAAGTTCTCCATGTTTTTCTTGTAATGTGGATCTGTTCGACTCTCTAATTATGGTTAATTTGCATTTGTTATTTATGGTAGAAACTACAAACATTAATAGAAGTGATACATTGCTCTGTCTTAATCAACGTGTTGCTCGCTATAAAGGGTACATATTAGTAAAATTATTTTTGTTCATTATTTGTTCAAGTTCTCAAACACTATTCAGTAGATACATTTATGAGAGCTAAACAAATTTTTTATCTGTTGTAATAATTATTTTCTATTTTATTTTACAGGCTCAAAATAACGGTATCGAATATATGGATCGAAAAAGAAGCTCAACACACACAAGAAATCCATGCTCTTCTAGAGGGTGAAGCCTTTGTTCAGCTACAGGTCAGTGGCTTCGCTCATTTAATTGCCCGGATGTTGAAGTGTCTATTAATGCAGTGTCCATAAGTTGAAGTGCAAGGGGAGGTATATGCTTGTTCAAAGATGAAGATGTGGACAAGGAGGGTGCTGTTTTTTTGGATAAGTCTCATTTGTATTAAAAAAGAGCGGTTATAAAATTGTTGGAGCATCAAGGCTCCTAAAGCAAGCAAAAAGCAAGAAAGCTATAAAATTGGCGCACCAAGGCGCTAAGGAACTCCGAGTTGTCACACCTCGAGAACAAAAGAAGCTTGTTGCGCTTGGCCTTGGCAAGAAATCTTCCTTTTTGGCCTTTGGCAGTCGAGAATGACTCTTCCCTCACATATAACAATTTGCAGAAATGCTAAAATTATATATATAGGGAGGGAGTGTTGGAAGAAGAAGTAGGCTTCACTAGACTTGGCTTTGACGCTTGGCATACAAATGAAGCTTCATTCTGGACTGGAAGGAGAAGCTTCTGCAAGAAAGCTTCTATTTTGGCCTTTGGCAGTCGATGAATGACTCTTCCCTCACATATAATAAATTGTTGAAATGCAAATATTATATATATAGGGAGGGAGTGTTGGAAGAAGAAAGGAGGCTTCACTAGGATTGGCCTTGACGCTTGGCTGACAAATGTAGCTTCATTCTGGACTGCAAGGAGAAGCCTTTGCAAGAAAGCTTCCATTATGGCCTTTGGCAGTGGATGAATGACTCTTCCCTTACATATAATAAATTGCTGAAATGCAAATATTATATATATAGGGAGGGATTGTTGGATGAAGATACGAGGCTTCACTAGGCTTGGCTTTGACGCGATTACCCAATGCAGCTTCTCTAGCCCTTTCCAGATGTCGTAAGCAAGCCGCTCCACCTGAAAAGGCCTTGGGTGACCCTTTAGCTAGCTAAATCGAAAGTACAACTTGTCCGGCACTTCAATTAGCTTGAGGAAGACTGGTCTACCCAAGTAGCTTTCTCTTTCGCCACAATCTAAGTGACATCCATGCTTAGCCATAGTGTCGGCTGCAAAGTTTATCTCGCGATAGGCATGCTCGAAGCTCACCGAAGAGTACTTTGACTTGGCTGCTAACCATCTGGCCCTATAGACCTAAGGAACAGAGTCCCCTGTAAAGGCACTGATTGCGCTGCTCGAGTCTGATATGATAAGCACCTTGGAGTAGTTCCATTGCTGAGCCCACTCAAGACCATAAAGTACCGCTTGCAGTTCAGCTATGTAGTTGGAAGCCAGACCTAGCCCCACCGAGATAGCTCCAATAACACTTCTATTATTAGTTCTTGCTACTACTCCTACTCCAGCTTGGCCCGGATTACCAAAAGAAGTACCGTCACAGCATAAAAGAATCACACCTGCCTCCGGAGGTCTCCAAGTGCAGCCTATTGGAATCGCAAATTTTACACAACGAAATTTCACCTTGAAATAATTGAGAATGCGAAGGTCATAGCAAGAATTGTGCATGTGCCCCTTCATGCGCATAGAGTTTTCATTAATGTGTTGAAAAACTCGCATCTTGAATAGTGTCCAGTTGAGCTTAGCACCTTCGAAGACCAACTTGTTGTAAAACTTCCATAGCTCCACTTTCATGGCCAGGTTTGCCACAATCCAGAGGTCTCTGACCATTCTGCTCTTCCCAAAAGACTTAGCATAAGAGGATACAAGATCATAGTCTGGAGCCAGATCAAAGATTTCAGCAATCCACTTCCATCCCCGTCTAGCGAAAGCACAACTCCAAGTAATATGTTGCATCGATTCCTCTTCAGCCTTGCAGAAGGCGCATCTATTAACAAGCGGGATTTTGAATCTGCTGGTGATCTTATCAAGAGTAGCATAACACCTAAAATTTGTTACCTTCCAGTCTTGAGCAGCAAGTGCAGGGTGCACTATTGGTCTCCATATTAGCTTAACTGCTTGATTTATCGGACGGACATCTCTTAGCAAGTGCCTAGCAGATCGGACTGTGAAGTTGCCTTTCTG
>JAJJMC010031210.1:4639625-4666926 GCA_023531435.1 Papaver californicum | reverse complement strand
ATATGGATTACTTGAATAATCAGCCGACTACTTTGAAAATGTTGCAATGAATTTGCTATCTGTCATAATCTCGCAAAGAAAGAGCACACTTTGAAAATAAGGATTACTTTGAAAATATTTTAATCTGGTCAACATGTTGAAATTTGGCAAAGAAAGAGCATACTTCTTGTAATTATAATAAAACCTCGAAACAAAAACAACCCAGAGATATCAAAGATTTAGAGAGATGGAAGGAGAACACAGAGAAGGAACAGGGAAGATAGTATGTGTAACAGGTGGAGCTGGATACTTGGCATCTTGGCTGGTCATGAAATTGCTTCAGCGTGGTTACTCTGTTCGGACCACCGTTCGGTTTGACCCCAGTACGTAATCAATATTAATTTCTAGTTCATCATTTTCATTGTTTCAGTCATTTCCTCATGAAGTGAGTAGACCTTCCTTAAGGTAGTAATCTAAGTAGCTAATTTTTTGGTGAAATTTGATTTTAATTGCATAAAAGAGTTGGTGAAACCCTTATAGGCTGATCAAATGTGCAGAAAAGTGAAGCGCGCAAGACGCATCCTAGGAACAGCTTGACTGTTGAGTGCAGATCAAACCCCAGCTAAAGACACCACATCTTTAGGACTACTTTTACCTCATTTTAGCTGGGACTCGCTTTTTGAATTGCTTTTTGTTCAACTGCGCATCCCACAGGGAGGGGCTGGAACATGATTATACACAATTCATAGTATCAAACACTATTTCTAAGACATATATTTGCAGTTCAAAACTGCCTTTATTATAATCCGACTGCTCGTTTTCACGGTTCAAAACTTTGTTGATGTTTAAGAGTCTTGTTAATAGAGGGAATAAATGGATATGAGAAGGGAAAATATTTGTATGGAATTAAATTTTTAAAATTTTATAATACAAAAAGATGGATTTAAATACTTCAATTCTTTGATAGAATTTAAGGAAGATGTAAGCCACCTAAAAGCCCTTCCTGAGGCTGCAGAGAAGCTCCAAATACTTGAAGCAGATCTTGAAAACCCCGAAAGTTTCGATGATGCAATTGATGGGTGTATCGGTGTCTTTCTCGTTGCTCAAGAATTGGTCTTGAAGAAACATACACTCAAGAAAAATTACTCAAAACATCTGTGGAAGGAACTCTTGGAATTCTTAAGTCATGCTTGAAATCCAAAACCGTGAAAAGGGTTGTGTACACATCTTCTTCAGCTGCAACAATGATGATAAGTAATCTCAAAGTTGTAAAAGAAATTGACGAGGCAATGTGGTCAGAAGTTGACCATTTCATTAGAAAACCCGAACAAGTTATTCCTGGTGGTCTCTCATATGTGGTTTCAAAGACACTGACTGAAAGAGCTTCCCTAAAATTTGCTGAAGAACATGGATTGGATCTTGTTACTATACTTCCTTCTATGATTGTTGGACCTTTTATCACTCCCAATCTTCCTACCAGTGTATCTCTGGCTCTTTCTATAATCTTGGGTATGTATACGCGGTTATATTCTTACATAATGCATGTTTATATTTATACCTCTGAACTTGTGTAGTGAGCTACAATTGTCCATTTATTAGTTTTCAGGTATAACCGTTTGCACAAATTAATACTTCGTGTTTTATTTATATGACCAGGTGATAGAAAGATGATGATCCGTCTTAAACCTACAAATGCAGTACACATAGATGATGTTGCTTCAGCACAAATATTTCTTTTTGAATGTCAAAATGCAAAAGGAAGACATATTTGTTCTTCAGTTGATTTTACAATACATGATGTGGCTAAATTTATAGCTGAGAAATATCCGGAATTTCAATTACCAACTGAGTGAGTTCTCTTTACTTGTTATTTTTCACCATCTTCTTTTTTATTCTACTTTGAGTACTTAATCTTATTTTTTTTACTGAATCATCAGTTTACTGAAGGAAATTGAGGAAGAAAAACCAGTTCATCTTTCCTCGGATAAGCTGTTGAGTATGGGATTTCACTTCAAATACGGTTTTGAGGAGATGTTTGGTGATGCAATACGAAGTTGCAAAGAGAAAGGTTACCTTTAGAATCTAATAATAGTATGGTTTCCAGGAGATGTTGGAGTAGCACAACATGTGCTGCATGCATTAGCTATCTAGCTTGTTCTTATTGTTTGTTAAGTGAATAAATGGGAAGGTCTTACTTTTGTGAACTTGATTTTACAATTAAGAACTCTCTTCTTGACATTGAAACCGTGTACCAGTTGCATTGCTCACAATTTATCTTATGTAAGTAAAGTTAGTTTGGTTAATCTGTATTTTTCGCATGTAGTAATAAATCTGGTAAATCAGCAGAAAAAACAATATTCTTAAGAATCGGGTTCGATTTGAAGGATATGAACTTTTTTTTTTTTTTGTAGATGGATCTCTCAACCTTTAGTTTTGGGTAAGTGTAAGATTATTTTCACACGATTAGAAATATTTTTTTGGGGCTATGTGAACAATCTAGGATAATTAAGATGTTATTAGACATCGTAGGTTTTTATAAAGAGTTATTATCTTGGGATTCTATAAAAAGTTATTACCTTATTAATTTTTCCTTAATGGACGGTTGATAATTAAAGATAATATTAAAAAAACTTAGGAACTTGATCATTCGTCTACCTATAAATGAAACACAATACCCATCAATATTATGTTCAAGCATTCACTACTCATTACGTAAAAGATAAAGACAGGGGCGGAGCCAGAAATCCTGTTATTGGGAAGCAACATTTTGATATGAGGTGTAATTAAGCAAAAAAGGGTTTGAAAGCCCAATTTTAAGAAAAAATTAGGATTGAGAGCCAGTTGGGCTGGCTGTGCAGTTGCACACCCATGCTATACACTAGCTCCACCCCTGGGTGAAGAGGGAGAAACCAAGAATTTCATTCTTGGAGGATTACCTGAATTTAATATCAATGGCATGAGAAGGTATATTTTCTATATACATACACGTACATGTACACATGTGATTGTAATGTAATTTAAAGATCCTACATTATGATATATAAAACTAATATCTGGCATCTAGACGAGGTTTTAGAACACACAATTATCCATTATATAGTATGTTATATTGTGTAATTATACGAATCCATCACCATGTTTGTTTGATTTGTAGTAACATAAGATTGTTTACCTTAAATTTTGTATCAATCACATGCAGTTGTATAAATGCAAATACACATTAAAATACAGTTGATGAAAATATCCAAATTTAAGAAATCTAAAGCCAATGAGTATACCTTGTATCAGAACCTGAGACATAGGCATGGAATGCAAAGTGAAAAAGTTAGTGTTAGTGTTCTTATTGTAGGATGTTAACATCAAATCTCTGACATGGCCCAATGTTATTCTTAGACGACACACATACTGTAATGAACAAAAACTATCACATTACACTTCATCAAATTAGAAAATTAAATCAACTTGTAAACCTCAATCTTAATTTTAAGTCTGTTAATTGAAAGGGTATACATATTCTAGCGTGTAAACTCTAGGCCACGTCGTCCGATCGTCTTCCGTAACTTCAAGATAAATCAACAAACACCATAGTGGTAGCAACAAGGTACCGGAAGTGGACTCGTGTTTATACCCCAAATCTTGTGTCCTCCCATGTATCCACAAACTTGGTGAAGGTGGATGAGTGTGGTAGAGTTGAAGGAGAAGGAAGAAAATTCTTTTCAATGGAGCCGCGGGAGAAAATAGAAAGAGTTGTAATTAGAGGCATGACCATTAGGATTACGAGATGATTATGATTAGTTTTTATAGAATTTACATATTTAATAATGTTCGTATAGATGAGACCATAATTGTTTATTTTAGGATGATTAAACATTAATATAAGTGAAGTGTTGTTCATCCACTTTAGGTGACGCTGACCCAATAAAATTAATTATAAGGTGTAAAAAAAATATATAATAATTTTTAGATAAAACAGTCAATCAGAGAGTGGATTTTCTTTACCCCCTACTAATATTTATATCAATCAAACTTTACCAAATGTCTTCACCAGAATTGTCGCATCACAAAAAAACCAATTTCGGCTAATAGAAAACGAAAGTTCCATCACCGTTCAACATGGTAACTTTATTTGTCTAGTCCTTTAAGTATTGAGATATATGAATAAAGGTTTTTTAATTTTACTGTCAGAAATTTTATTGTTTTATTCTGTCATTCCCCAAAAAAAAAACAATGCATAAAAAATCTTCCTAGTAAAACCTAACTTCCTTTTTCTTTTTAACCTCACGTCAAGTACAAACCTACCTTTTTTATCTTGCTAGTTTGACCCATTAACTTCCACCGATCTAGAGTCCACTACAAGTACGTTAATATCCAGTAAGAGTCTTGTTAATAAGAGGGAATAAATAGATGTGTGGAAGGAAAATATTTGGATGAAATTAAAATTTTATAAGACAGAAATACTGACTCAAATAATTTTCCCAAATTACATCAATATGGTGTCACAAAACATTAGAAATTCACTAATCACCTTTTTTTCTAACATCTTTAATGACAACTACGAGGTGTAATTTCTTACAACAGTATTAAGATAATATTGATTTTTTTTATTAACGAATATCTTAGTTGATTATAATCTAGTCTTCAATTGGGTAATATGATTTTGTTTATTTACAACTCGAGTTGTCAATCGCGTTAAGTTACTAGATAGTATAGTTAAATTTATGGAAAGTTGAAAGATGAAAGAAATGTAAAATAGAGATACGCAAAAAATATATGATGATCAATTATGGTTTATGAATTTCTATTTGGAAAAATCAATGGTGTTTATAGGGTTTAGGTAAACAGTTAACGATATTATTATGGGAAAAATACTGCAAGTCAATTATTTTGTTATACAAAATTTAAAATTTTAATTCCAACCTTTTTTTTTCTTTCCTTCCTTTTATCCATTTTTCGCCTCCTATTATCAAGACTCTAGATTAACTGCATTTACTATTAGTGTAGGATAATTAAAAAATTTAAGAATTTCCATTTTATTTTTCTAAAAAAAATGAATTTTTTTGTTCACCATTTTTTTAAGAGTTAGAAAATTCTTTTAACTATCTAGAAAATTCATGAAACCCATTTTTAAACTTATAAAAGAAAAATTAATTTATTAAAAGCTTAGAGAAAAATTTAGAAATAAATTCTTAATTTTAATAAAAATATATAATACACTATCACTGTACAAGCGATCCTCTGGTATTTAGTTTAATAAAATTAGTCTGAAATTTTTTAATCCTGATAATATATCTAACTTCTCAAAAGTAAATATGGTTTGGACTTTGGAGCTAGCTATACTCAAATACCAACTGAAATAGATACTAATCGAAAATCATAGGCAACATATATATAACATTGCTAGGATCGTGTATGTGATGTTAATGTGTCTCATAATCAACCAAGAAAATATAATTTGTATATTGGTTCACGATTTTAATGGTCGATCATTTTTGTTTCTTTGCAATTTCCTAATGTCTAGATTAAACGAATTTGTTTTGTAAGAGATTACTGATTATGATTGTTATGTTTTATTTTGACTAAAAGAAAATAGTGAAAATAATTCTTTTTTAGAGATATAGGTAATATTTTTTTTTGGTCCTAGGCGCTGCATTTCCTTCTCTTCCTCCTCCCTATAAATATATAGAGGTATACTGCTCTTTCTCTCAGAATAGCCACAAACACATTACAAGGAAAAAATGAAACTGAATATTTTTCTTATCAGTCTTTGTTTAGTTAATTTTTATTGTATTGCAAATACTAATGCAAACTCACTATTCCCTCACGATGAAAAAACTGAATTCATGAATAATATAGAAAAAATTGTTGAGAAGAAATTGATTTTTCCAAATCTTACTGATTCCTTTACCTCCTCGTCTTCGAATGGCTATTTGGTAACCATTATTATAATTATGAGTTCATAATCAATAATCCATCATATGGGTATTTGTTAAAATTTATAATAAGTGATTATTTCAATTATAATTAATAAAATTCAGTATTTTTATAAGTAGAAAAAAAAGTTGTTTATAAAGATTATCATATTTTTTTAACAAAATTGAATCAGACCTTTTTCCCTTATTTTCTCTAAACTTTAAAAGAGAGACAAAAAAATAATAGTGGATTAAAAAAGAAATCTTAGATCATCATTCTTTCTTCTCCTCTTTAAGAACATTTTTTAAGATAATCAATTATTCTAAAAAATGTGTTTGTTCAAATTTATTAAAAAATAATTAATAGTATAATTATTTTTAAATTTATAATTATCTATAATCATAAATGATAATCATAATTTTTATCAAATAAGGCCCTGGTGTTGAGGACTTGGTTCATCGTGCTGGTTACTATAAGATTAAACGCTCTCATGCTGCAATGTAATAACCTCATTCTATTTCTCATGTTGTTTGTTGTTACCACTTTAGTAATCCACTGGTTTATAGTACTAATTTTGTATGTGTCTCTTCTTCTTTTTTTTGCTGTAGGATGTTTTACTTTTTCTTTGAATCAAGAATCAACAAGAGGCGATCCTGTTGTGATATGGTTGCAAGGAGGACCAGGGTGTAGTAGCGAATTTGCCTTTTTTTCAAGAAAATGGACCTTTTACTATTGTCAACAACGATAGCACGACTCTCATGTGGAATGAATTTGGTTGGGACCAGGTATGAATTTGCAATTGCAAGACTTTTTTATGTCAATTTTTCTACATTCTTAGTAGCCGCTTGGAATTCTTATTTCATGTTTATTTGTTGTCACTTGTCAAGGTGTCAAATATTTTGTATGTTGATCAACCAACTGGAACTGGATTCAGCTATAGTTCAGATGAACGTGACCTTCCTCAGAACGAAGAGTATATTAGCAATGATCTTTATGATTTCATGCAGGTGACTCATGGTTTAACGGAATTTATGTTCACCAAGTTCCTTAATTTCTTTTGGTTTCATTTTGACAAACTATTACTTCGCGGAAAAATGATGCATTGTAAAACTCTGTTATATTTTTTACAAGGCATTTTTCTCGGAGCATCCTCAATTTCAGAACAACGATCTATACATAACATGAGAGTCGTATGTTGGGCACTACATTCCTACATTTGCTTCTCGAGTTAGCAAAGGAAACAAAACCAAAGAAGGGATTCACCTAAACCTAAAGGTTGTTAAAATTAATTAATTTTCTGCCTAATTTACTTGGATTTGGCCTAAGGTTTTAAATAATTGAACAGGGATGTGCCATCCGTAATGGTCTTACCAATCCAATAATCCAATATAAAGCTTATGCGGATTACGCTCTCCAAAACAAACTCATTCGTGAATCCGACTACAAGTACATAAATGTTCATCTATTTCCGGAAAGCGAAAAGACAATAAAACTCTGTGGTAATTCATTGTTTTTCTAATTTTGTTATGAAACAGTTTATTCAACATACACATGTCTCATTTCTAGTGCGTTTCAGGTACAAAAGGTGATGCTGAATGCCGCGAAGCTTTCTCCGCTTGCAATTTTATATATTACTTTATCTTGAGAATTGCTTGAAATTTCAATGTAAGCATATATGCGACTTTATTTGGAACCAACATGGAGAAATTCGTGAATATGAAATCTGTCACGCAAGCTCTTGGAGTAGGCAACATAGAAGTGTAACGAAGAATCTGATACTATGATGAATGACTGGATGAAGAATCTGGAAGTCGATATCCCAACTCTTCTTAACGATGGCATTCAGTTTTTAATTTATGCAGGGGAGTATGTGATAGGATACCAACCATAACTCGTTATAAATCCATGGATAAAACTGTTCTGACGGAATCCGTAGATTTATAAAGTACTCAATTCTAGACCATCTACGTAATATGGGATTAAAGTCCCAACATTTTACCAAGCTTTCAGATCCAACATCCCCGTTGGCCCATTCTATCGATACTGATCCGGCAGTAGTTTTTTTTTTTTTGACGGCTCCACTCGACTACCAATATTCAATGTGGTGACAGCTATATCTATACATACTGCCCCCACACCTTAATCCAACCTATAGATCACCCCTTCCGTAGAGCAGATATGGGTAGTTATGGTTGGCTCTAATACCAAATGATAGGATACCAACCTTAAGCAACGTAGGACTAAGGTCCCAACAGTATGATTTGGCGTGCAACTGGCTAGGTAAGTTTCTTTTTGTGTGAAATCAAAATTCCACTTTTTATGCACATTTAATCATAAATATTTTGTTTTTACTTTTTTCAAAAGTAGTTTCGTATCACATTTTTGAGTAACATATTTCAAATTTCAACAGGAAACTATAACTGGGTTCATGCCATGAAATGGTCTGGTAAACAAGACTTTGATCGAGCAGCCAATGTTTCATTTGTAGTTGACGGTGCCGAAGCAGGGATATTGAAAAATCACGGCCCTCTTAGCTTCCTGAAGGTTAACGATGCTGGTCACATGGTTCCGATGGATCAACCCAAGGCTGCATTGGAGATGTTAAAGAGATGGACTCAAGGTAAATTGACTGTAGAAGCTGTTGCGCCGGTCCAAACACAAAGTCATCTGTGTTGTAAACATGTCCTCGCACTTAAAACAATTCCAAGTCAAAATAGGATACTATAACTAGTGATAATAGTGATTATACACCATATTACTTGCTGTGTTTATATGTCCTTATTCATGTCAAGGGCTTTTACCTTATATGTCCCCAATGCGGAGAATCTCCGGGATCAATAAAATAAAAAATCTATAAAATTATTACTCCTTTCACGTTTTTATCAGGTGTTACAAGTCAATTGTATGTGACTGTACGACATTCAAAATGAGGTTGCAGTTAAATAACATTTCTTACTCTAAAAATATGAATTTGTTGTTACATTAGTTTTAAATCTTTTTTACAGGTTTAACAAGTTATCCTTAACATATTAGTTTACTGGTATATTCGAGAAGAGTAATGCTAAATCCCAACGTGCGAAGATGTGTCCAGGATAAGACTACCCGATATAGCTTGTATTAGCACAATACAAACTACCCACTCTTGAACTTAGCAACAGGGAAGGAAGGAAAATAAACACTCAAAAGCGCAAAACAAAGCGAGAAGATGGTGAAAAGAAGACAGGATAGTAGCCGCTTCTGGGATGATTTGAAAACAGATTTTCGAGTTGTATTTATAGGAGAAAGTTACTTGCAAATCAAGTTAGGTTTAGGTTTTCTTATAAAACAAGGTTTTATTTCTTGTAAAACAATTAAAAACGAAAAAGGAATTTTCTCATAAATAAAACTCTTAAAGAAAATATTTTTGGAATTAATTTCCTAAAGAAAAACTTGCAAAAATAATTTCGAGTAGACATGGGACTTGGTGCATGGTATTCACAGATATTGCATGGTTTGGACCATGTATTGCTTGCCCACATATTCCACCCACGTTTGTCTAACTATCCATATGAGAATAGTTATATAGTGGACATCCTTCTCTAGAATACCCTATGTGGGACTATACTAAAGAGTTTCATTTACTCAAGGAAAATGAGTGAGCATCCATAGAACCCTTAGGTCCTAAGATCAAACCACACCAAGACCAAAAACATTTAGTTAAAAACTCATTTTCTCCAACATGTAACTCCACCGAAAAAGAGAACCAAAAATTCACTATAAGAACCCCCAGGAGAAAAACTTGAGAAGAACTCATGGAATCAATAGTATTATATATTAATCGCATCCATCTTTATATTCCAAAATGTCGAAGAATATAACTCCTCTCCGACCAGTCATTATGGGCATCGTATTGATGCTTGCACTTTTATTTGCATCATATGAGACAGGAACTGCAGAAAGTAGAAGGTCTTGCAATATAGTGCTGTAGAAAGTAAAGTTATTCCATATTCCAAACCAAGTAGAAGGTCAAACACTGCAGCGGCGTATCCATTGATCCCATTGAATAGGGAAACATATGCAAGTCAGTTACATTTTTCATATGCAAGCCACTAATCTGACAAACTTCAGAATGGATGGAGATATCTTACACTCCAATAATGCTTGTTTTTGATAACAAAGCCACCTCTATATCTTGAATTTTTTCAGAGGATCTGCCTAACTGTATTACCCAAATCCCTCACTTCTATTGTAACAATTTCTGTCGTTTCCTGCACATTTCCGCTGACCAAATGAAGAAACAAACAACAAAGAGTCGGATTAGTATTAAAAGATAAAAAATATAGTTAATATGCTGCTGACAATGATAGTTAAATAGTGGTGCCATTTATTCAGACTCTAAAATAAGCTAACAATGACAACTTTGACATAACTAAAAAGAAGCACACGGTTAGAATCCGGAAAGCATTGATCATTAAACACATATGCAAACACATATATCTATTTGGGAAAGCATGAAGCATATATGCGTGACTGCAAATATACCATATCCCATACTAAAAAACTGCATATGTTTTTCCACTCGAGGTAACTCGAAAAAACAGGAAAAAAAAACGTAGAATGCGACAAAGAAAGATACAGTAGTTTATCCCAAACATGAGAATCTGATACCTGGAGAAACATAATATCATCCGACCATAATCCAAGCTCAAAAAGCATATTTCTTTTTTGCTGCTCCCAGTCTAATACATAGAATGACATGTGAAAATAAAGTTCTTTTCGGTGGTATAAACCCAAGTAGTATATTGTATGAAAACACTAAAAATCGTTATGTAATCCAACCGTTAAACTAAAGTAAAGTCGAGTTCCCAAAAACATATAAAATGAAAACTATTTGTAAACCACCTAATGTTAAATCATAACATGTATCTGAGAGTGCAAATATCAACTATATCAGTTTAAAGTTAAGAAACCAAACATGATGTGATACAAAATATTGATTTTAATGTTATCGTAATTGTATGCACGGTTATACAAGTTTCTTCTTGCTATAAATTAACTAATTAATTACAGAAAGAGAAAGTAATACATATCACAATGAGATGGTGGCTATGACACTGCTAACTCCCACTTCAAGTAGTCCCAGGATTTGTTTCCAGGAGGTGTAAATGGACGTTATTGGTGATAATGCAGTGGCCTGCTCGGCTGATGCAGCAGTATCAGACACAATACTCTTTTTTGTATTATCCTCCATATCTACAATAATATGCATTATTAATTATTGTCTAACCATCTCCCTAGGGCTGCACAGGAACCGACCAGAAAAACCGTACCCGCCCGAACCCGATAAAACCATGGAGTTTATAACCAAACCGACCCGCTACTGGTTGGTATACGGTTTTGAAAATTTAAAACCCGGTCACCACGGGTCGGTTTACGGGTTTAGTGTAGCACCCGCCCGAACCCGCCCGTTTAACCCGTTTATTCTGAACCTGTGTTGTTGTACTGTTTTTTCAAGATGTTTTCACACTGACCTGTACTTCAATACCCTTCCCTATTAATTTTATGTCAAAGAGGACTCTCTTAGCTTTCAAAAAAGACCAAAATTTTTGAATTCCATTGAGAAATGATTTTTGTACGAATTTTTGGTTTCAAACTGCCGAAACTGCATTTTCTGAATACGGGATTCATGTTCTGTTTTTGATGAGTCTTTTTAACATAGCTATAAATATTACTGTATTTTTTTTACAATTTTATTGTGTTAGCTTATTCTTTCTAGTTTCAAATGAGCCAAAAATCACTCATTTTCATTGTGTAACGAAGCTTACACAAATTTCCAAAGACAGACTATTCCAAACTAAAATTTCAGAAATCATTCAAAAATCTTACCATTTCAAGTTCTATAATTGCCACATTAACTTCTAAGATAACGATATAGATTCAACTCCATACAAATGATAAGAAACTAAAGAAAATAAATTAATCTTTATTTTTGTGGCTAGTGTATATCCCTTGTATAATTGTATTTGTTATTATATTTTGACGATGTTTGGTGTTTTTTGCTGTTTCTTAGGAGGCTTAATGGGTGATTCATCAACTCAATCTCTATCAGCCTTTTCTTTCCTGTTTTTTTTCTGTTTTTAGTGTATGTTTTTAGTGTTTTTTGCTGCCAGTTTTTTTCTATCTGTCATGGGTTAACCCGCGAAATAAACCGAACTCGTCCGACCCGCCTCGGGTTGAAACCGACCCGACCCGCATGTGGACGGGTTGGTATACGGTTTTGAATATCAAAACCCGCCTCTAGACGGGTTGGTAGTTGGTTTTACTAATGTGGATGATACCTATGCCACATTTACTGATGAGGTTGGTACTCCGGGGGCATCATCCCAACGAAACAGATATAACAGAAAGCAGCAAGCCTGGAGACTTATTCAATTACCAGAATCAACAGAATATCTTTTACAATTAGAAGGTAAAGAAGATTCAATATACTTTCAAAAGTATCTCAATGGACAATTGCACATAAATCGATGGATACATTATATTTAAGGACTTTAGGAACATTAGTAAAAGCAGAACTAATATTTTCTTGAGAAAAAACTTTTTCAACAAAGATTTAACTAACAACTCATATTGATTTGTGAAATGACTACAATTCTAGCTCACTGAAGCATCATAAAAGCAAACACCACACCAGTTATATGTATATGGAGATGTTGAACTGCTAATATTGTTGTTTCATTACTAAAAGATTTCTGCAAATTTTATAAGCGTATGCAAGTTATGAATTTCACGTTTAAAATGAAACATGTTCATTATGATACTTAAAAATCAAAATTGTACCTCAAAAATCCCTCAAAGATGTCTTTTCATTTGCATTAAAACGATATATAACTAATTAGTTGCATAAATCAATGGATAGCTACAAAGTTTGCCCTTGTTTACTGGACGACGAGGAAATTTTTTGGAAAAGAGGTAAGCAAGGTTAAAATGATTAATGGACCAGAAGTGAAGAGTTGAGTATTTTAAGAGAGAATGACATATGTTCTACTGTTGAGAGAAAAATTATTTTGCTTCGTATCATTCCTGATGTATAATTCTTTACTGAAGTCATGAATGTCTATTAGTGCAACTAACCGTAGTATGTGTCATGAATTATTCTAAAATCTTTAGATCAAAGGAAAGTATAAATGATTAGAAATGTATCTTACAGTGTTGTTGAGCATATCTAAAGCCATGTAAGCAGCTTTCTGGAAACGTTCGTTTTCTTCATCTAATATTTTCTTCTTCTTAGTTGCAGACTCCTTGCACTTCTCAATTTCTTCCATTATTCCGCTTGAGCTTTGATCTATTTCACTGTCTTAAGAATCATGAAAAATCTTATCTACAATTTTAAAATTAAAAAGTATAACGCTCTCATTAAGTTCGAGTAAAACCAATAATCTACACATTCAGAGTCTGCGACACTAATATAAAGAGTACAATCTAACACTTTCGATGATATAATTTCAATATTAGATACCGGAAGGACTACAGATACAAATCATACAGTTATATGCAAGCATGAGATCTGACTTACTTATTCATCTTAAGCATGTTCTCCATTGCTACTTGCACTTGTTGTGAGACATCTGCAATCATCAAAAGAAAGCTAACAAAACAATATCAAGCACTACACCAGCCACCAAAAGTAGATTAAGAAACTCAGGGACGATTAACTACTAAATCGAACCAAAATTGGCAGGAATATCTTTGTTCAGATTCAACATTTCAAGAGTTAATAAGTACACTTTTGTGTTGAAGTCGGATACAAAAGTGCTTCAATATCGAAATCTATGTACACCGACAATCCAATAAAGTATTTCTAAGAAAAAATATTGAATTTTCTTTTAACAAAATCCTCTTGGTAAAATAAGTAATTATTACTGTTACATATCAATTTTCAACCAAAAACTTAAAAATCTGATACAAAGTTCATCAAATCCTTTCTAATTTGACGAACTTGGGGGTGAAATTTTTAAAATTTAAAACAAAGCTTATCGAATCTTCCCTGATTTGTTAAAATTGGGTGAAATTTTCAAAATCAACCACTTCACTTTTAATCATAAAAAATTGAATAAGATTTCATATAATTAAGAAATTTTAACGAAAACTCTTGATAGACTCATTGATTTAGTAACTTCAATGTCAATTCACAAATCTCACTAAGTAATTGAAATTTTAAAAAAAAAAAAAAAAAGAGAGAAAACTGATTAAATTTCACCTATTTCTTCATAATTTTTTCGGAGAGGATTCTAAAGTAGTCTAATTCTTCTCACACTCAATCATATAACCTGCTTCAAGTTCTTGAAATCATTTTATACATAGTCTCAACTTCTTAATATAATCTATCATCTGTCCGTGTTTCCCCTGCAAATTTCATACCAACAAAAAAAAAATTAAAATCAAAAACCAATAGAGAGAACATCAAAATCCAAGAAATACAACAAAAACATTTGTAACATAAACATCAATCACCAAAAAATCAGTAAACAGATTTGAAAGGAATCGGATCAAAAGGAATATTTTTCCTCACTTGAACACCACAGAAACCACAAACAATCGATTGAAGATTGTTCTCATAAGGAACACAAACTCCAACAACCATCTCCTTACTATTTGATTCCTCTCTGCAAAATCAGAAGATATAAATTAGTACTGATCTAATAATTATAAGAAAAAAATATCTTAATTTCAAATATATCCGACATAAAAAAATATACCGTTTAAGTGAAAAAGTGCTTTTTGATTGATACCCAGAAGCAATAGTACTTAAAACCTTATATGTACAAAATCAAAATTGATTCTACACAAACCCTAGATTTAAGAAATAAAATATCAAAAGATTATTTTTTTAAGCAAAAATATTAATTAGTTTAACGGAGAAGTACCTAAGGCTAAGGAGAATCTTCTTTTTTTTGTCCCCATAATCAAAAAAGTCTTTCCGAAGAAATACCTTACAGTTCCAATAGATATCGGTTGGACTCATGTACTGATAGTCTTCAAAGAGACTGAAGGGCACGAATCGGAGGTAGGAATCAAAATGATTAAAGGGTGCAAATCATGGAGGAGAATAACCAAGACTATTTTTGCTGCAATTGAAGAGGGATGAGAAATGAGAGAACAAAAGCCCTACTTTTTTTCTATAATTGTAGAAGGTATTAATTGGAAAATGAATCATGGGATAATGGGTTTGTACTTTGTAACGTAAACTATAATATACCTTCTCTCATAATAATAGTTCGATCTCTAGCCCTCCTTTATATCTTTCTCAAAACAAATCTCCACCACTCTTTATATCCTTAGATGATGAAATTTATCAGCGGATCCCAAACTTAGAACTAAATCATCAATGACATCCATATATCTTATCCAAGATGAAATCTCAACCACCACTTATAACCCAATCTGGTTTTATTAAAAAAAATCAGACCATTATTTATCCCAAAAATAAAAACAGATCCTATAATCTTAACCACATCCCTTAACTTTTCAAGATAAAATTTATGTCATTCTTTGTCCCTTAATTCCCTAAGATAAAATCCAGACCATAATTTATAATCTAACTGTGTTTTATATATTCTTAAATTATGTCACTTGATTCTTATCTGGCTTGAAATATTCAAATGGTTCTTCAGTAATGGATGCAGATCAGCTCCGACATTATGTCGTGAAAGAAGGTTACTCAAATATTTATCACGGTAACAGGAAGTTAACTGAATAAAGAACTTGTTAGCTAGCAGAGAGGGGGTAGTTAGAAAAACAAACAGACAAATAATCAACGATAACAATATAATAATATCCAAAGCTAGAGAGACAGCAATAGAAACTTGAATGATGAACTGCCCCATCTCCAATCCCTATACCTAGATAGTACTGCATTTTCTAGGATAGTGATCGCAGCACAAAACATTTTCAATTTTGGGACATCTAAATTTTTTTGGGCATTTTCTATCAATCTGTTATTTTTTTGTTTGTTTTTTTCTTGAGAATATCTAATCCTTATTGTGCTTTTGCTGCGATGAGCCGGCATCTGTTTATACTGTTGGCTTGTCTTGTGTAACCAATGTACAAAGTAGAGGGATTTGGGGGGCAAGGATTGAGGATTAGACCATAACTTTGACACCTCACAGATGCATGTGGTGAGTCATTAAACAAAGGCCTGTGGGATTATGATGCCAACTAATACTGTACTTATAATTTTGTTTTCACCTTTTGATAGAAGAGCTAATATTGTACTTGTTGTCCTTGACTGAATCTATAAACATAAGTAGACAGATATAAGCAGCTGATTCCAAAAATCATAGTATCTCAATTTTATCATATGGAAGGAGGAAGTGGAATGGAGAAAGGTATGGTATGTGTAACTGGTGGAGCAGGGTACATTGGTTCATGGTTGATCATGCGACTCCTCCAACGAGGATACACCGTCAGAGCCACCGTCAGATTGGATCCTGGTAAACCACGGCCACCAGAATAAGTGGTTTTGTTATTTGATAGTGTTTTTAGACGTTATTCAATTTCTCTTAACCTGTTTTATGTATTTTGTACCAGAAAGGAAGAGGGACATAAGCCATCTAACAAACCTTCCAGGAGCATCAGAGAGGCTGCAAATCTTCGACGCCGATCTCGAAAAACTTAATAGTTTTGACGAAGCAATAGAGGGTTGCATCGGTGTTTTTCACGTAGCATACCCGGCCGACTTTGTAGATGGAAACGAAGCAGATGATGCCACGGTTAATACAGTTATAGCAAGAAATTTAGACGTACTAAAAGCATGTTTGAAATCAAAGACAGTGAAAAGAGTTGTGTATACTTCTACTGCAGCTGCAGTTTTCGTAAACAAATCAGGTCTAAAAGAAATGGATGAGAATTCATGGAGTGATGTTGAATTCTGTAGAGATATGAAAATTCATGGGAGTTCATATATTATACCCAAAACTTTAATTGAGCAAGCAACCCTTAAATTTGGAGAAGATAATGGTCTAGATGTTGTTTCAATCATTCCACCATTGGTTGTTGGTCCTTTTACCTGTCCCCATCTCCCTGGCTCCATTTCGGTATCTTTGGCGATGATCTTAGGTACGTTAATCGGTTTATCCCTATTGAATTCTCTGTTTAGATGAATAAGTTAAGTTTGATCATCATTTCCCTTATTTTGCAGGTACAAAATATGGACTGGGACGTGGTTTTGAAGAAACACTAATGGTACACATTGACGATGTAGTTTCAGGACATATATTTCTATTCGAATGCTTAAATGCAAAAGGTCGATACATTTGTTCATCGGCGGAGACATCTGTATATGAACTAGCCAGATTGGTTTCAACTCATTACCCGGATATTGAAATGCCACTGGAGTAGGTTACAAATTCAAATTCCACATTTAGCTTTCATTTTATTTATTTTTTGTATATGTCCAACTTTTGTAGTAACCCAAAACTATTTGGCATCTCTCTCTGCAGGTTCTTAAATGAGACAAGAAATGGTAAGAGTTTTCATCTTTCACCAAAGAAGCTCTTAAGTTTGGGGTTCGAGTTCAGATATAATCTCAAGGATATGATTGCGGGAGCAATCCGAAGTTGTAAGGAAAAGGGTTTCTTGTAGAGATGTGTTGTGGCGTTTGGCATGATTAAAACACTACGTTCGGATACAGTATTTTTTCTATGTCCTTTTTTCATTCTTTATTTAATTCATTTTGGCATTTTGATGTCAAATAGGATTTGTGAATCATGGCTGATTTATTCGGTAAAAATGCACAAACTCACTGACCAGATTTGTGATACATGAAACAGAAAAATAGATTGATTCTTTTTTCTATGAGAAACTTATCACAAATACTTCACCGTCCAACAACATACAGTGTATCAGGAACAAGAAAAAAAAATCCTGGAAATCGAGAAATAAATTGATATCAGTGTGCAGCTTGAAAATTTAAGACAACTCGTTGTACAAAATATTCTCTGCCACTTGTAACATGTCATGGGCAATTCTAGTGTTACCTAACTGACTGCATTTAATTTTATAATAAATTAATTCAATAACCTCTATATTCTTATTTATGGATTTAAAAAACAAATACAATTAAATATTATTTTAATATCTAAAAATCTATAACATGTTATTCTATTATCTAAAATCCGTTATTTTAGTCAACTTAGTATAACTAATTTTCTAGAACAAGACTAAAATACCTTTTTAGTATTCCTGATTTGTTATGTGTTGTCTGTATTAGATCGTTATCTTTTGTAAAAGATGAAAAAATGTTGACAAAGTATAATACGGTTACCATTTTCACAAGTGCAAGAAAAAAAGAACACTACCATGTTATATACAAGTAACTTGGAAACTGAATATCTCACTCGGTGTCTAAAATCTCTATAACGTGCTATTTAAATTATCAAGTAAATAAGATGTAAATGGGCATTCTAAAGATCGAGTACCCCGCACTAGGTTTCTAACGTACCTCCATTTAGTGACACACGTTAGTGTATGCATAGTGGATTTGAATCATCCTATTTAATTAGTTTCTTGGATGCTCTTAAATTTGTTTACAATTACAACAAAAGATTTCTAATTACTATCAAATTGTATACGGGTTTGAGTTCATAATACCAATGCTAATTATCTCATTGTATTTTATTGGCTAGGTTTTGAGTTTCATTATTCCAATTTTTGGGCGGTGTGAATGTCAGGAACACCAAAAAACTAGCTAGCTAGTACTAATATTTACAAATTCGAGTTTAGAAGTTTCTACAGCCTTATTTGAATTCTTTTTGGACAAGTTTGTATTCTATTAAAAGTAATGATGAATCTTAAATTACACACGGATGAATCTTTTAGTATAAACAAAAACAGTTTAGATTCATCCGATTATAAATAAGAATATAAAAGATAAATCTTTGTTTAAACAAGTGTGAATATAATTTTATCATAGCTATTATTTAAATAATTTTTTTATCTTACTTTAAATCAGGATATATCCAATTTCATCATAACCATCTTTTGAATTATTTATTTTTATCTTAGTTTAAACCGTGATGTATCCAGTTTCATCTTAGCTATTTTTCAAATATTTTTTTTTATCTTAGTTTAAACCATGATGTATCCAGTTTCATGGTAGCTATTTTCTACATCTTAGTTTAAGACAGGATGTATCCAGTTTCATCATAGCTACTTTTCAAATATATTTTTTTATTTTAGTTTAAACCAGGAAGTATCCAATTTCATCCTAGCTATTTTTCGAATAAATTTTTCTATCTTAGTTTAAACCAGGATGTATCTAGTTTCATCCTAGCTATTATGTGTATTATTTTATTTAAGTTTAAACCAGGATGTGTCCAGCTTCATCCTAGCTATTTCTCGAATAGAATTTTCTATCTTAGTTCAAACCAGAATGTATCAAGTTTCATCCTAGCTATTTCTCAAATAATTTTTTTTTCGAAATTACTATCAACAGTGGATCTTGCTTTGTAGATCATCTCAAACTCTTTCCAAAAATATAAATTTCATTAAAATCCGACTTATATTTCGGAAGTTATGAATTTTTTTAAAATTAAATCAAATTAGAGAAAAAAAGGAGATAAAAGAGAAAATAGATAAAAGTTAGGTTGTGTTTGATAATAGGGAAAAGAAATAATTTCATGGAAAGTGTATCACATTGAATCAATATCCTGGGGGAGGCAAGAAAATATTTCCCATGGAATTCCATGGAGTTAAGTTTAAAACGTAGCTTATATCAAGTTTTTTTGTGAATTGGTTCACAATTCCATGGAAATAAATTTGTAATCAAACAACAAAAAATACGACATTTTCATAAAAAGATGATAAATTCCATAGAATTAAATCCTATCAAATACAGCCTTAGGAATATAAATGCTATAACTTTTTATGTCTATTTCACCCAATCATATTTTTTACATGTCCTCTAGGACCTGCTTATACGAATTCATGGGCATTAGACTCAATTTCTCTTAATTTTGTCGGAATGTCAAAGTAAAAATAGCTGTTTTTAGTATCTCTTCATTAAAGCATAATACATTACTAGAAACTTAGCACCTAGTGATGTTGTGGTTATTGCTCCCAATTTTAATTTTGTTTTAAACAATTCATTAATTATGCAATTGCAAAAATATAGCTAGACAAGAAAAATCTTGTCGTAGTTGTGTTCTTTTTGGCTGCTGTCATTTGATGATGTGGTGTGCAACAGGCGGCTACGTACATTGCTTCAATCAAACGAGCCATGTGCTATGTAACAGGGCTCGAGATCCTCTGTGCCGGAAACCACCCTGTCCTTCTATCCAGCCTAGTGATATAGATGTTTGGGCAGAAAATCGACTCAACCCAAAACAACCATTAATCATCAAAGATCAAACCCAAAATTAACAGAAAAAAGAGAAGAAATTCAACAAATTTAACGTGGTTTGGCCATGAATGGCCTACGTCCACGGGTAATGAAATTGAGAAGATTTTATTGATGTTTCTGGTTACAAAAATTGAATGCTCCATTGGAGCTCTACCCTGTTTACAGTAGCTTCCCCTCTTCTCTTCCAGAGAAAAGTCCGATCCCTTTCCTGTTCTTCTTCTTTTCCTTTTAAACGAAAAGGAGTTGGGTCGATGAGTCATCCAACTTGGATCGATGAGTCACCCAACTCTATTACGTGGCGTCCTCTAATCGCTCCACGTGTCGACCCAATCTCTTCCAGATATTTCCATGTGGCTTCTCCCTATCCGTCCACTTGTCGATCTAATCTTCTTATCCTACGGGACTGGTTCGATCCATGGTTCAATCCCTGGTTCGATCTCTGGTTCGATCTCTGGTTCGATCCCTGGATCGGGACATCTTGTGCTCCGCACTTTGCTGCCACGTGTCAGAGCAACTTTTTGGTACTCACAACTTGCCACCTTTTCTTGAGAGTTATTTGAAGAAAAACTCTTAAGAAAATAATTTCACGCTTTCATCTGAACCTTTGTGCGATCCATGCCTTGGATTAATAATACTTCAAATTTGTGCAATGGTAGCACTTCAGACTTGTGTATTTTCATGGCCTTGTCATATTTTTGTCCCTACAAAATAGAATTTCATATATATATATTGATCGTTAGTTTTCTACCGCAAGATTCCTTTGAACCCTGGATTGGAATTTTTTGCGATGTCCTTTAATACTGCTTTAGAACGTGCATAATCCGATCCTTCATTGCTTAGCAAGCGTACCACTGTGCCTATGGTTCTGCTACCACCATCTCGATCCAATCTTTCCGATGCTTGATCGTGCCTTTTATAATTCTATTTGTTGTTAGTTTCATCATTTTGTGCTTTATCTAGCCTTCCTTAATCAAGAATTTTCTTTCATAACTTCTTTCTTCTTTATTTTGATATGTTGTTTCCTGCACAAGAAAATTTGATCTAGTAATCTTTTTGGTTATCATATGATTTTCCGAGTACCATGAATTGAAGTACTTTTTACCTCAAATCATGTTGTTCGAGATCCCACACATATGAAACAAACCCGAGCCAGGGGTAAGATACAGGGTTGGTCCCGAACTGTACTTTGAAAATTGATAAACCAATAATTAGGAACCCCTTCTTTATAAGAATTTCGTTGTTAGTGAAATTCTTTAAGGTTGTTTACCTTTTGTATATGATTGTGTCGTCAATCGCAACGCTATCCAGAATATGATGTTCCTGGAAATTTTGAGAGCTCAAAGTATATGATATTCCGGGATTAATGGAATTTTGATTATATTAATAATCATAGTGTTTTCCAAGATACAATGTTCCTGGAATAATTCTGATTTGCTCGAAAGCTCATAATTCTTTCTTTCTTTTTTTTTTTTTTTTTTTTTTTTTTTTTTTTTTTTTTTTTTTTTTTGTTTGGCTCCTGAACGGAGAAATATCGGTAAGAAATATACCTGAAATGTAGATGAGAAGTATACTTGAAAAATCATCCAGATATTTCTCATTTCTCATTTCTTATTTAAGACATATCCCATATTCTTCTATATACATGAGAAGCATATATAGAAATAAAATATGACATATATTTTTAAATAAGACATGAGAATTATCCAGATGAATATTCCGAAGTAATTGTTGTTTGAGAAATCAGAAGTATACGAATGTAGAAGTATTCGCCTTCCAGAAATATTTGATGATAGGTTGAAAGAGATCCCCATTTTTGAATGATAATTCATGTTGGAACGTTCAGATTGCCGCAAGATATATAAGAGGCATTGCCTTTCGAAGAAGTTCAGAATAAATTGAAGTATTTACTGAATATTCTTCATGAAGTATGAGCCATTTGAAGTATCTATCAATTGTCGCCTTATGCTAAGAAGTACAAGGCAAATAACTGGCGAATAATATTATTTATTTGGTATGAAGTAATTATTGAAATGAAATACCTAATTGGCGCGCAGTATTTAGCCCATATAGCTAAAACTTTGATTTCTTTTTAGCATGCCCCCCAGTGCATTATTATTGCATAGCTGCCGCATCTCTGATGTGTCCTTCATAGGTATCTTCACATCTCATAAAAATATCTTTAAACATTTCATGACATTAAATGGGTACAAGCTAAAAATGATTTTCATGCTTTTAATTGAATATTACTGTTAAATATCATCAAACAAATTAGAATTTGTTCAGACTAAAAATTTATCATATTAAATCAATAAGTTTCTATGATTATGACATTAATTATCATAATGCATGATATCACATGCGATTCAGATATTATTGAAATCATTTGATCAATTCATATTGTATGACATATGATGCGTATACAAATCAAATAAGCTCATGCTTTTTGAGAAATTACGAATAATCATGATTGAATCATTTAAAAATGATAATCAATAATCATTCTTAAATTTAAAATTGCTACTTCTAATACGCAATTAATATTATAAACTTTATAATCAAAAATTTAAAAAAAAAATAATGCAGAATTATCTTTTCCGAAATGCTTGCGGATCGGTATATATCTTTTGAAGCTGTGATAATAATTATCTAGCTATATCATCATTTTTTTTTTAATTATTATTATTTATTATTATTTTTTAAATAATAAAGGAAATTTATCATGCATCATACAAAATGATAAGCAAAGAGATTTGGTCTGGTTCAACTGAGTTGGATCAAACTCAGTGAGCCGACTCACTGGAAAGAAAATCCAGTAGAGTCTTGTCTGTTTTCTGGATATTCCAGCCTAGTTCCGGCTATTTCAATCAGTTCTGCCCTGCAATTCAAGCATTCATTCTATGACAATAACATATAAAGTTCATGCTACAATTTAATCATTCCATGGCAGGAAAATATCACACAAAGTATAAAGAAATCAAGTTTTTCTCAACTTTCAAAGTTAATCTAGAGCATCAACAAGAAGGGCAAGCTTTAAAAATTCAAAATATGCTTCAAGTTATCTTCAAATTAACTTAAACATCATTCTAATGTAGGTATCATGATGTAATTCTAATAAATGAAAGTTTTTTGATAATTGATACATAATTAATACTTATCTTGCTGAGAAAGCGAAATGTAGGTGTATTGGATGAGCTCTTTGCTTCAAATGAACCTTCTCAGGTCACGGACATCGTCTGGTGACCCCTTTTCAGTTACTAGAATAATCGCTTCTTCCTTGATGACATGGCCAGCTTCAGCATCTCCACTTAAATGACTTACTTTAGCATAAGCATTCATTTCATATCTCAATTAAAGATGAAAGATAACTGTAATATTTTCAGTTATAAACAGAGCAATTTGCATAACTGATTATTCATGTCAGTGTATAATGGTTTATACATGTTCTAAATATTAGCATTCATAGCTTATAAGCAAGGGTGCAAATATTTTATGCACAAGCAATGGCTATATATAGTCAAACATCGAGCAATTCTTTCTTGGCAAGAACTTTCCTAAACTCAGTTCACAATCGAACCCTTCAGCAATTAGACTATTCCCATTTATCTACAACATGCTAATCAAACTTAGGATGTCAAATAGGACATAACTAAGCAAGTGTTCAAAATGAGAATTTCAGAGAAATTGCAAGTGATAATTTAACTTAGAATCCTAAACAGAGCAATAAGCTTCAATCATCTCTTAGAGGCAATACTGGATCAAGCAGTTCTTAACACAATTCATTTCACAAGTTCATGTCATGTTCCAAAACAGATTCTCAAGCCTCAAGACAAATTCAACTATATATAACATTCAATTTTCTCAGCACATTCAAACATAGCACAAGACCTTCACCTTATACAAGAAAATTCAGGAATATGTCCTGCGAACATAACCTACTGTTCATCTTAAAAACATGCCTTATACTTGCAGGATCCTAATGAAATTTTAACCCTACATTCACAACAACATCAGGGTCATGCTATAAAAATTTGAGCTAAAAGTGATGGTTAGATTATGAGATATGACTAGTATCATATGATCCAAAATTTCTGAATTCAGGCAGATACAAACTAAATTCAAATCTGTTTGGTGTGTATCAAAGTTTTACATCCCCATGTGGTATCCAAAGAAGAAAACAAGGGGTGAGACAGTGGCTGTATACTCCTTAAGCTCACTCTTTTAGGCAATAAAGAGAGTTCATGGTTCAATTATTCACAAATGACAATCAAAAATCATGCTTAAAATAAAACCACTGTTCAAGGTGTGCAAAGTATATCAAGAGGTTCTGTAGATGATACAAAGTGAGAATGAAATAACAATAGCTTTGGATTATATACATAACTCAAACCCTGTGATCAAATAATATCTGCTATTTTGTTATAAACAACTAAATCAAATTTTGATGGAGCAGATTTAAGATCAATATGAGATCGAAAATTCGATAAAAAGAAAATTAAAATTATGGGTAATAAAGCAGATTTAACATGTTCTTAGCTGAGGTGAAGCATTAATGCTCATGCTTTTAAGTGATAAGAGAATTCATGACCTGAGCATGTGAATACTTATATCTTAATTCAGGTTGAATGGAAATGTACAGGGAGTACGCAAAGCACCTTCATGGACCATCTTCCTGGTCACTGACAACACCTTCATCTTGTTTTTCGCTAGAGCAACCACTTTAGCATAAACTACTGCCTTAAAGATGTGAGTTGATACTGTAGTTCTCTTCACCAGCAACAACCTTTGTCCAACAAATACGCGAGCAGAAGATGGGGCATGGAAGAATATGCCAAAATTATTGGTACAGTTGCAGGTACCTGAGACTTTCATTTCAAAGATTATCATTTCTTATTCAACATACATCATGTATATTAAAATTTAAGATAGAATTATCTATCATTAGCACATTTAGCTAAAATCATGTTGTCTTATAAAAGATGGTGACAAGATTTTGAGTTGAGATGTTCTAATATAAAACACACTACTCGGACAACAATGAGTATGAAATACTAATCATATTTATGGCAATATGTATTTCTACAAAACAGATTCAAAAATCTGGAAGAGTGTATGGATTAAATTCACAAGATGATATAAGTTACCAACTTATAAGCTATAACAGATTAATATTCAATCTTTCGGATATCATTTATCATGTAAAGTGACTTAACTACATTCAATAATGGATTAATATTGCTCAGACATTGAGGCTTAATGAGTTCTATTCATAAATAGGTATCATAAGATGAGTTTAAGTGTCAATTAGGATACAAAAATCTTCCTGTGTTGTAAAAAAGTTTAAATCAATTTGATAGAACTTAAAAGCAGTTGATAGCGTTACAACACAGTTACTCTATCAATATATTTTCTGCATAAGTGACCGTGTGAATCAATTATGAATTAAGGATAGTAAAATAAGCAACACAGAACGATACATATGAAAGACAATTGTATGTTTTGAGTTATGGAACTGAATTTTTATACCTCAAGTTAATTGTCAATAATATAGTGAGGTAAGAACTAGTCTTAAACATATGAAGCTGTGGACTTGTAGTTGTTAGATTGCATAGAAATTATGTTTCTAAAGATGAACACAATCTAGCTGTGTTGTAGAACGAACTAAAGAAGCTTTAAATAACTCAAGGATTAGACTTAACAGGTGACTTGACATTTATACTCATGAATTAAATTGTAAATGTAAGCATGATACTTGAAGTATGCTCATGAAAGCTAGAACTAGAATGCTACAGAACATGCTGCAAGATGCATTCAACAGGCTTTTAACTAGGATTATTTAAGTTCTAGATATTCAGAGTTACATTATGCAGATGTACTAGAAATCAAACTTAAAAGATTGAAGCTCAAAATGCCCAAAAATATTTCAGTTTGTGATTGATACTATGGGTCAGTCTGGATTTCATTGCAAACATATGAGAATAGGCTTATGCTTTTAGGGATTAAAGAAAGTTCATGATGCAACCATTCATAGATAACAATTAAGAATCATGGATAAGATGAAACCATTATTCATAATATTGGGATTACTTATCTGCCCCGAATTTTCGTGGCATGTCTGTGCAAAGAGCATTGGTGCTCTGCAAGCTTCCAACCCTCAAGATAGATCCAATCCAGTTTGAAGAAAAAGAGAAAGAAAATTTTGTTAGTAATCACCGCAATGAAGAAGGTAATTGGGGAAGTAACCTAAAAAATCTTTCACTAATTGTTTCCAAGCAGAAAACAAAAATGATTAGCAAAAATTCATTCAATTACGTACACAGGGAAAAACCCCCAAATTATATCAAAGTTTGGATTCTTAATATTTTCAAAATTAATTAAATGGGTTTAATCAACCATCACCACTGACTGTAAATCCATAATCAAAAATCATTTTATGCTTGAATTGAAGAAGAATCAAAGATTTTTATTGAAAAAGAAGCCTAGGGCTTTTAAATAGATTAATAAATTTCTAGAAAAGGATAATATTAAGAACATGATAAAAGATGTAAGGAGAGGGTTTATGTTGTAGAACTGATTTGAGTGAGATTCCTTCATTTCTATTGAAATTCCCCTCAAACCCATCTTTGATTCTTCACTCCGAACTTTGAAATAACTGTAATCGTGATCGAACCCTTTTATTCTCTATTCATCACTTGCTTTATGCTTAACTCAATTCCATTTAAACTCAAAATCAATGATAATCCTTATTTTTGACTTCAATCCGAAACCCTAACTTTTGATTTCTTCTCAAATTAACCATTTCTTTTGTTACGCAATCAACATCAGTAACATCTTGAACAATAATTCGCAATTTTTCACCATATTTTTCGCTCAAATCTCACTTTTACTTCTCGTTTTTTTTTTTCTTTTTTTTTTCTTTACACAGTTGAAGAACAGAAGAGAGATAAAAACTATTAACCACCAGGTTTCCTTCACAGAACTTTTTTTCATCCCTGTTTCTAGCGCCAAATTGTTTGGGCAGAAAATCGACTCAAC
>JAJJMC010031210.1:4618063-4639225 GCA_023531435.1 Papaver californicum | reverse complement strand
ACTTGTCGATCTAATCTTCTTATCCTACGGGACTGGTTCGATCCATGGTTCGATCCCTGGTTCGATCTCTGGTTCGATCCCTGGATCGGGACATCTTGTGCTCCGCACTTTGCTACCACGTGTCAGAGCAACTTTTTGGTACTCACAATAGATACATGGAGATTTTCTTATAACTAATCCTAGCATGAAAAATCGGGCTTGTTAGGGAATGGTGGCTATAGACATTTATTCAATGAAACGTGCAACGTGAACATCCTCAGTAAATTCTACAATCTCGCGTTATTACCACCTCATATATTCATTTTTGTGCGTACTATTTTAAAAAATATTAATATTACATATTCTTTTAATTGGTTAAATATTTAATGGATAGTTTCGCTATCATTATGTATGTGCATGTTAGAATTTTTATCGCCCACTGCATTACTCCCAAAATTAAATTAAAAGGTTAGATTGAAATATCACGCGGATATTTGTTAGAGAATGTATATAAAATAAGATTTTAGTACTCTATCGTCTTTCACTCTCTGGTGTTTACTTACAAAATACAACAATGGTTGGTTTGGGTGTTGATTCCGCAACTCACTGTCTCTCTCCATCTATAATTTTTTTTATTAAAATTTATTTTAGCTAATAACGTTTAATTGGGGGATATCTTCGGAATACTAAATAAACAAAATCAGGACATTTTAAAGTAAAATCCCTTTATGTATAATTTTTTCGTAATATCTAAATCATCCTTGATTAATAGATTGTTAATCATTTATATTAGTTGTTAGATTATATTAAATTTAGACTAATGAGATTAACATAGAGATTATAGTTATTGATCGAAGATTGTGCTAGTTGTTTTTTGGAAGAAAAAATAGAGATTAGGCCTAAAAATTATCCACAATCAGCATGGTCTTCATCCAATATCAATGCCAACTTTGAACTGTTTGCATGGTCTTCATGGGTGAAAACCGTACCGACTGAACTGTCTGCATGGTCTTCATGGGTGAAAACCATGCCGACTGAACTGTTTGCATGGTTGCCAATTGAAGACCATGCCGACTGTGAACTGTTTGCGTGGTCTTCATGGATGAAAACCATATTGACTGAACTGTTTGCATGGTCTTTATGGGTGAAAACCACTCCGACTGAACTGTCTGCATGGCCGCCAATTGAAGACCATACAGATAGTTACAAAATTGTGTTTACTGTCGGCATAGTTTTCACCCGTAAAGACCATACCGACTTTAAAAGATAATAACTTTGTTTCTTAAAAAAATTAGACACCCCTTATTATACCTAGCATGTTTTAACCTAAAGTATCCCTAATTTATAAAGATAGTCCCTAATTAAATATTTTTAATTAATAGAAGAGATTTAATTAATTAAAGATTTAAACTTTTTCTTTCATCTAAAACGTATAAGAGTAAGCACTATGGTGACTCTTGGGTTTGGCTATTAGTAAGGTTTTTAGCTTAACCAAAGGTAAGACAAAAAACAAATACTACGGTGCTTAGCTATACACATACTTAAAAAAGATTTCTAGGTCCACACCGTCCAAAAAATAGAAATATAGAGGCTAACGGTGGATCCAAATTCCAAAAAGTTACTTTAGATACCCAATTTCTATTTAGCTACCTAGATCTACTACACATCTGCAGTAGCAGGTAGCCAAGACTTGGCTATCTGCTAGATTTGGGACAAAAAAGTTACCATAGTAGTTGCTCTGCCTCTCGCCTATAATGCGGTCAAAGCCAAGAAAAATAGGTCACTTAGTGCTTGCTCTGAACCCAATAAACATGCAATTTATTTGAAAAGTTTTGACGAGGAGTTCAAAACTTAGTGCTGACTTAACGCTACTGATCCGTCAAAACAGATTAAATCCAAGTAGAATGTCTATTTTTTAGAGTGTTGTTTAAAGGGCTTCAACAATTTTAGAGGGGATGAACAATAAGATAAAACAAGATTATTATAAAGTAAAATAATTTTTTTTTATCTAAATATTTTTAATAATATCTAAATTACCCTCATTCAATAGTTGGTGATTAGATTAGTATAATCAACTTAATAGTAAGTTGGATCCAGAGTTTATACTTTTAATATTTAAAGGTGAGAAGAAAATAATAAGAGAGAAAAAAAAGAGATTTTTTTTCCCTTCAAAACCTAGATTTTGATTTTGGTTATACAACTAGTTATAGGGAGGAGTTTAAAGTAATTGAATATTTAATATATATATACCTATTGACGATGATCCATAGATGGATGATTATTTAGATCATAAAAATATTTTAACCCATAGTCAAAGTGAAACACTTGATTCTTATGAACCAATTGAAAAATCACCGAAGAAAATGAGTAAATAAATGTAGAAAATAGTCGGTTGTGTATCTAAATTAGCTCGAATTGTATTTTTTATGTTTGTAATCGGTAAAAGTATGTAAAAATCATGAATTCTTTTTTTATTATTTTTTCCTCATAGTCGGTTAGGTCGATACAATTTCCTAACTAATTTCTCACAATTGTCTTAGAAGTTTATGAACTCTTGGCCTATTGTGAAGAAAACATGACCGATTATGTGCAAATCCATGGGTAAAAAAAAATTCGACCTAGCCAATTATGCATGGTAATATCGAATGTCATTTAATGCTACCATGAAATTGGTGAATGTCTTTTAATACTACCATTAAATTTCCTGGATATTGAATATTTATATCTATGATTAGGATCCCAAAAAATTTACCTGGTCGTAGAATACACATCCCCTTAGACATTATGTTATTAGGAACAAATAGTAATCTAAGTCTAGGTGTAGGAAATATCTACCTCGACATAGAATATCGTGTTGCCTCATATTGTTAACTGCTGCTAGGTCGATAATCTTAAAATCTAGCCGATTTTGGTAGTATGTTTTTTTTCCTTCGAATAATACTTTTTTTATAGAAGATATTGAACCTTCATCAATTGATGATCAACCTATACCTACTCGAACGCTGACCGAAGATACTTCCCTTCATTATGCCAACAAATTGGTAGGTTACCAATAGATGTGTCTGTAATTTTGGAAGTATATCGTGTAGTTTTCTAAACTTACATTTTGGATCTTTGTAGACATGGGAAAATAAAGATCACGTAAAGAATTGGGTTTATGAATAGGAGATTTTTTTTCTTCAAAGTGTGGCGACCAAATCGTGGTATTTTAGATGTTCCACGACCAAGACCACCACCTCGACCTCGGACACGAACATCCTCTTGGTTGTAATCGGTATCGAATCTATTTTGACGGTAGTATAAGTAATTCGGAAAGTAGATGAGTCACTTGAAGAATTTCTAATCCTCTTGGAATCCCTTGATTCCCTTTCAAATAAATGAGTGGCATTAGGATATTCTAAGAGATCGACTTGGTTACAAAGGATTCTTTGTTGTTCCACCATCACCATATTCCTTTCAGCAATTGAGCAACTCATAAAACGTACCAACCACTTAGATCGCTTAACCTATTATCATTTAAATATTAAATACTTACAATATAAATCTTAAAATCATAAAAGTTAAATTAATATGTACCATATATTTTCCGAATTTCTTTCATCTTCAAGAGTTGCAGGCTCTCAGATGGAGGTCTTGCTTGTAATATTCTTATTTGCTGCTAATTGTGCTTGTCTATTTATCATAATAGGATGAGATAATTCTTGATACCATTCAATTTAATATGCATTGTGTTCATTAGTCTCATTAAGTTATGTCACCTCTAATGGTTCAAGTTGGTTTGCTTCCTCTTCCAAATTTTTCCAACGATTGATCTTTGGTTCAGGATCATACATGAAGTTAAGTTTATTATCGTGGTAAATAGAGTCGTATTTATTTAATTTAAAGTTTTCTTTTTTAACAACAGTTTGAATATATAGCTCCAATTTAATGGAGAACTCGATACGGATCGAACATTACAAACTCTTATGCATGAAACAATGGTTCATTTTTAGTAATTGCAAGTAATGGTCAAAAAGGACGTCTTCTACTGTCATCTCGCCTAACTTATCTCTCAACACTAATATCTTACTTATTTTTAATCCTTGATTTGACTTTCATAAAAAGGATATTTGCGCCCTATAGGTACTGTTAAAACCTAATCTTTCGACGTATAAGGAAAGTCCAATGTAGAAAATTGATCATAAACCCAAGCATGTGTAAATCAAATTATGTATAAAACTACAAATTAATAAAAAAATACAACACAATTGGTAATTCACGGTAAAACTTACCTGGAAAAGAACGCAATTCCCTCCTATTTGTCAAGCTCCAACCCCATAGGTTTTTCTTAGGTTGTTAAGTAAATATGCGAGACAAGTTGGGCCTTACGAGTACTCTGACACCTTGTTAATATCCATTAAATATTGTAGATAGTCGGCACTCACCTGATTTCTTATATATCGGGGAAGAATATGGTGCCAAGAATAAATAATATAAGAAGTGGAAGTACGTTAAACTCTCTTCTCGGTGATCTCCTCACCATTGTCTTTCTTTTTCTTAGTGCATAAAATTTATCCTTTAAATGAGTCAACTGATACGGGCATATTTTATACATATTTACCGCTTAACTTATATTTTCCAATACTTGAAATTATATTAATAATGTATTTTTAATTATTTTTATAGGTGATACATCTAAAACCAAGTAACGAGCTAAACATGGATAAAAAGAGTGAACTGGTAGCGGCACCTGATTTGCGGACTAGCCACTTAATAATTTGAGTTAGGTATTGATTCTGGTGACCGGAAAAACAGAGACAGGGTCCGTTGGAAGTTCATTAGTTGACTCACTGATAAGTTTTGTAGATTGTGGTAAATAAAAGTCTCAAACTCTCGAACTTGTGAAGATTGATTTTAGATTTAATAAACTAATTTTAAACTAAAAATATACATAAATATGAAAATAATATTCACAAATACTGAGGTAATGGATTTCATTAATAACCACTTTGAATTGGTTCCAAAAATAATAATTTTATACAATTTTATCTTAATAAGTGACTCTAATTTTTGCCAAAGGTAGATTTTTAAAATACCAATTGTAGATCACAAGCATGGCTCATCAAAAGCTCTAAGTCCCAGCATAAATCATCAAATAAAATCACAATCAATTAAGAAACTGTTACCAATCGAAGGAAAGGAGTTAAGGGAAGATATTACCGTGTCGCATGAACATGGGTTACCTCCCAAGAAGTGCTAAGTTTAAATTATTCATCCATACTAAGAAAGAATTAATTACCTCATAAAATCATATAGCAATAGTCGGAACAACTGTGGGTCATCTTAATAAAATAATGATATCCAAATTAGAAGGAAACTGCAGCAGACCCAGAAAGTGAACAAACAGAGTACAACCTTATCCCTATCTAGTGTCTTGTTTAAGACAACTACATATAGTTGAGGTTCAGGTTCGGGCTCTATGAAAGGGTCTAGATAAATCTCTTTAGGTTGAATTTCATAGGCAGGATCCGGAGAATCGGGCTGTAGAGTCTGGAATAACTCAAATAATAAATTTAAGGCACATAATAATAACATGAATAATTGTGGATCCTCAAAGTCAATAAGATTTGACCCACACAGTTGACTACTATGAAAATGGTGGTCATTCTTAAGCAAATGTGTTGATTCTAATCTCCTAAAGTAATTAGGCTTAGTCTTAAAACTTAATAACTGACACATTTGAAATTCAAACGTTCCCTCATATGGAAGAAAATATTTTGGTGGGAAAACAAATTCAATCTTGGTATTATTTCCTGGGTAGACCACATCAACCAGAGGATGGGTCTTGAACAACTGAACTTCTTTCTGGACATCAACAGACTTAGGGAATCTAATTTGAAGATGATCTTGAAAAATGGTAGAGGTGCATATGTCAAGTCCCAAGTGAGGGAATTTAAGCAGGGATACTTGACAATCACAAGAATCATCGGTACCCCCAAACTTAGGGTGGACATTACTCTCAGATGGACTAAAAACTGTTGGTTGGATTCTAGGGTCCTTAAGGTCAGAACTACACTCAGCTTCCTTTATAGAAAGAAATAAGGTAGATTTATAAACTGGTAGAAGTTCAAACTTAGCTTTCCATATATTATAAGTGTCCATCAAAGGTGCAGAATCTAACAAAGTACTCACCTCATTAATAACACTATCATCATCAACATCAAACCCAAAATGGGCTATGCATGTCTCTAATGGATCT
Organism: Papaver californicum; assembly: GCA_023531435.1. Classification (NCBI taxonomy): domain Eukaryota; kingdom Viridiplantae; phylum Streptophyta; class Magnoliopsida; order Ranunculales; family Papaveraceae; genus Papaver; species Papaver californicum. The sequence continues at coordinate 4,633,008 of JAJJMC010031210.1, read as the reverse complement.
TCTAACAAAGTGTTTGGAAAAGATATCTGAACTGATGTACTAGTTATGTTCACTTCTTCTAAATCATAGATCTCACAGGAAGGTTGTCTACTCATACTAAAGAAGTTCAATAGTCATGTTACCAAAAGAAAAATTAATTATTTCATTTCCATAATTGATGACGACATTATATGTAGCTAAAAAGGGACGACCTAAGATCATTGGTATTGAGCCTCTGGGACCTGAAAAAGGTCGGGTGTCTAGGACAACAAAATCCACTGGAAAACTATTCTATCAACCTGAATCAAATCATCCTCTATCACATTAAAATTCTCTAAGAGTCTATCATCTTCGTCAGAGACTATTGTCTTCGAATCGTTAGACTCTAAATCACTAGTCTCAGAGCAAACTCGTTTCTCTAAACCATTATCGGCTTCAAAACAAGAAAATTCTACATCGTCTAAAACAGTGGTATCTCTAGTCAAATCCTCTACCTTTTGAATAGGTGAATAATCATTAAAAATATTTGGATTTGAACTAAAAATGACACTATCATGCTGCACACTTGGAGTGATAATTTCTTGATCACTCTGCGTGTATATTTCAAGTTCTTTTTCAATATTATCCACGTCATCATAATAATATGAAGATATTTGAACCTCGTCTAAATAAGTAGTGTTACAAATTCTATCATCGTCCTCTTGAATAGGTGAACAATTATCAAGGTTAGCACTATATTGGAAATTAAGATTATTTTGAGCAATATTATTCTTTGCAAGACTTGCATTCACACTTAATGTAAATCTTTTCGTATTCTCGGTCAACTCCTTAAGGGATTCTTCTAGAAAAACAAATGGATCATAAGGAGTACTAGATTGCAACTGCTCGTGTAACTCTTCTAGAGAAAGAGTTGGACTACTAATTGTTCCCCCCATACTTAATACAGACCTTCTTGTATCCTCAGTCAACTCCTTGATGGAATTCTCTAGAGAAACAATTGGATCATAAGGAGTACTATATCGTATTTTCTCATGTGATTTTTTCTAGAGGCATAATAGGTTCATTATATGTACTAGATTGCATCTGCTTTAGGACATCCCTCCAAGACAAAGAACTCGAATTTTGCTCATTTTCATGTTCATTAGACGGGTGTGTATATGAAAAGTAATTGGGATCACCATGGTATGAGCAATAACCTCCAAAAGGTTGGTAGTGGTCCCGACTACTATCCACACCATGTTGATAGTACGGATAATGTTATTTTGAAATTCAGTCGGATATTCATTGTATTAGTCTTCATAATACTAGTTCGACAATTTCTAACAAAAACTTCCTAATATATTTACAAAATTAAACTCTAAAAATAAATCCTACCGGAAGGGGTTCTAAACAAACACAAACAAGGCCGATTTAACCAAATCAAACCTACTGAATCTGGCAAACAAAAGCATGATGGCTACACTTAGATTGTTTCTAGACCAACTTCTATTCTTCCAAAAGGCAACTAGTTACAGTTTTAGAAAATCTCTTAGAACGATCCGAATTAGATTAAGTCGAATGGAAGCAGGATAAGCTCTAAGGAGCTTTGATAACCCTGCCTCTTTGGCAATGTTTCCTTGGGTTACAAGGCGGCTCGAATCAACTTAAACGAATCTTCCTGAACATTAAGTCACGCTAACAAAGTAACATATACAGTTCTTTTGAATGATATTCCAATAAGCTCAATACCTTATCGGTCTTTTTTCTAGTTAAATTTTAAGGATTAGGTTCGCGTTAGGTAACGTGTTCCTTAGGCAGCAGGCAAGAAGCAAACGGTGATGAAATCCGAGTCCTTATCTTATATGGCCAGTCCTTGCCCTTTACTAGAAAATAAATCCCGTCCTCAACATATATGCATTACGAAAGAATATAAAAAAACCACTGACAGGGGATTCATGGGTTGACCGAGTCTTACCTCCCGTTCCAGAAGGGGGATGAATCATTAAAGTCGACTCAGGCAACCGACTCCTATGTCAGTGTATGAACCTGAGCGGCTGAGACAATATCGTAATTGTCGTCCTTCCCTGTTACAGTTTATATTTAAATACTCTTCCGTAGCGTTTAAAAATAATAGTTAAGTTCAAAAGTCCAAAGTCCAAAAAATAAGAAAAAAACAGAAATATACCTATAATAATTACAAAAATAATAAAAATTTCCTAATACAGTTTTCTAAGAAGAAAAATAAAAACCTTTAAAAACTTAACTAAAAAAAAGTCTTGTCTTCTCTTTCCATTCTTTTCGACTTTTCTTTGACTCCAGGTCTTTAATCAATCAATATAACTTTGGTTCCAATTTCTTTTTGATCCAAAACCTGTAATACAAAAAAAATACCCAAAAACGTAAAATATAACAAATAAAAACAAAAAATAAAATAAAAATCTAAATAAACTAATTAACCTAATTAAAATTAAAAAAAAAACAAGTCCGCGTCGGCGACGCCAATAACTGATAAGTTTTGTAGATGGTGGTAAATAAAGGTTTCAAACTCTCGAACTTGTGAAGATTGATTTTAGATTTAATAAACTAATTTTAAATTAAAAATATACACAAAATATGAAAATAATATTCACAAATACTGAGGTAATGGATTTCACCAATAGCCACTTTTAATTGGTTCCAAAAATAATAATTCTATACAATTCTAGCTCAAATAAGTGACTCTAATTTTTTCCAAAGGTAGATTTTTAAAATATCAATTGTAAATGACAAGCATGGCTCATAAAAAGCTCTAAGTCCCACCATAAACCATCAAATAAAATCACAATCAATTAAGAAAAATCGTAATTTCAATTAAAAATAAATGCAAAAGTCATAAAAGAATTATTAAAAGTTACCAATCAATCATGGAAAAATGTTCCTCCTTTCCTCAGTGATGGGGTTTAACTCATCTTGCTCAAAACACTCTCAAAAGATTGGTACATAGCTCAAAGTGTTTACAAGTGATAAAAAAGAGTGAAATTAACGAAAATAACGAGTTTGCAACGTTTATAAGCGTTACAGACTCACTGTTACAGAGGGAAAGTGTTTCACTGAAGATAAACGTTGCAAATGAAGATAAATGTTGCAAAGTTAAAAGCTTTAGCAACAGAATCTTCAACCTTTTGGCAACAAAAACTTCAACCTTATCGCAATGTTTTCTTCATCTTCTTCATCACGAACATTTTTTTGGATTTTGATTTTATTCACTTCTGGCCTCTCCAGCCCCCCGTAACCTCTCATCTCCTACTATTTATACTAAGACACCAAATAATTCAACTAATTGTTCCAAATCCTTGAGAGTATTCTCAGAAATTTTCTTTTTATTTCTCGGCAAGAAAATATTTTCTTTCCCGTTGCAATTAAACTTTCGACCGTGCTATATCACTTTGTTATCATCTTACAGCTTGATAGTATATTGTTGATATACAAAATCTTAAGGAGATACTATCTCTTTTATCACACAGAATCACAATAGGACCGAGAATCTATTTTGTTGTCTTTTTTTCTTCTGGGTTTCACGTAAACAACCAATTTCCCGAGATTTATTAGTATTAATCGAGTCCCCCACATTTGTTAAATTCCTATATATAAGGTAAGAATATTATTCTTGTATGAACTCTTTAAAATAACCAAACAAAATCACGCAGCCGAGTAGAATGAACTCCTACCAAAATATAATTCAAATTTGAATTTCAAAAGGTGGGTGCCCTGAACCAAAAAATGGGTGCCTTCATCAAATCCAAGGGGGTGCCTTTAATATTTTTCTGGGTGACGTTAAAACTTTTGATGGGGTGTTTTTAGCACTTTTTAGCCGATTTTTCCATGATTATTTATTCTTCCAACAATGCCTACAAACATAATAAAATGTCAAAATTAGTACAAAAATAAGAACTAACAATATTAATAATTAAGAAAAATCAGAAACAAAAGAATGTCTATCAAATACCCCCAAACTTATTATTTGCTAGTCCTCGATCAAATCTAATCTAAAAATCCTAACTCACTTTCGCATGCATCGCGATCGCACTTAGTATGTGCAATAAGCCTTTAAACCCATAGGTGTCCCTATCGGACGAGTTTTAGTCTCGTGAGGGTTTACAAAAGGTGTACTCACAAAACCTTTTACTCCAAACCCTAGCTACTTGTGAACGATTGAGGGTAAACACTAAACCAGCTATTCAGTTGGCATATTAAATTTTCAGCTATGGGAATCATTACCCTATATGAGTCCAATTGATGTACACGAGTTTGCAGTCATCATACTAAAATTCATACAAGAATTCAAAACTCTAGTTAAATAGTCATTCAACCACGATACTCAGAATCTATCAAAGTACAATCACATGAAAAGATTTAGAAGATGGATGTGGACAAAATGAAGTTCGCGCATGTTGACTAAGGTGAACGGTGTTTCCCATATCTATCTGAAGGTCAGTGCCAGGATGAATCCTAATTGATTGAGATACGCTCCCACTTGTCTTACTCCTTATATTAATATCGACTCAGTTGGTATATACAAAGGTTCAAACGGTCGATTTATTGAAAATAAAATAATTATTTATTTTAAATGTGATGACCACATGATTGGATCAAATGAATCCAAGCGCATGCTCCTTATCAGAATCTTACATGATATTTCTCATGGATCCTGCGTTCCACGTTTGCTTAGGCGACAGAGACAGGGAGAACCCACACATATTGCTATTAAAGTGTCTATACTCGGGTTTTTTTTTTTGAATAATGGTTTAAACAATACAATAATGAGGCTTGATCTCAAATACTCTACTTCATACTGACGACGATAACAATTCGATATTGGTGCCCCACCAAATCACTTATATTAACACAAAAAATGTAAAAATAAAGACAGAAGGTGATATGGTCGAGATAGACTTTGAGGTATGGTGACAACTATCATATTATTCCTAACACCTGAGCTAGGCATATTTTTATAAATAGACCATTTAGCTGGGCACACCAATTCCTATAGAAAAAGAGTTAAGTTTCCATCTACCTAGAATGGTTAGTGTCATCCTGAATTGTTCACAAGTTTCTAGACTTTGGAGTTTCATATTTCAACTTAAAACTTTCTCCATTACCCCCAAACTTAAATATAACATTGTCCTCAATGTTCTAAAGATGAATGATTAAATATATGAACAAGGATAAACTGTTACCAATCGAAGGAAAGGAGTTAAGGAAAGATATTACCGTTTCTCATGAGCATGGTTTACCTCCCTAGAAGTGCTAAGTTTAAAATCTTCAGCCAAACTAAGAAAGAATTAGTCACCTCATAAAATCATATAGCAATAGTCGAAACAAATGTGGGTCATCTAAATAAAATAATGCTATCCAAAATAGAAGGAAACTGCAGCAAACCCAGAAAGTGAACAAACAGAGTACAACCTTATCCCTACCTACTGTCTTTTTTAAGACAACTACATCGAGTTAAGGTTCAGGTTCGGGCTCTATGAAAGGGTATAGATAAATCTCTTTAGGTTGAATTTCTTTATAGACGGGATCCGGAGTGTCAGGTTGTAGAGTTTGGAAAAACTCAAATAAATATTTAAGGCACATAATAATAACTTGAATAATTGTGGATCCTCAAAGTCAATCATATTTAACCCACACAGTTGACTACTATGAAAATGGTGGTCATTCTTAAGCAAATGTGTCGATTTTAATCTCATAAAGTAATTAGGGTTAGTCTCAAAACTTAGTAACTGGCACATTTGAAATTCAAACGTTCCCACATGTGGAAGAAAATATTTTGGTGGGAAAACAATCTTGGTATTATTTCCTGGGTAGACCACATCAACCCAAAGGGGGCTATGCATTTCTCTAATGGATCTTCTAACAAAGTATTTGGAAAAGATTTCTGAACTGAAGTACTAGTTATGTTCACTTCTTCTAAATCATAGATCTCAAAAGATGGTTGTCTACTCATACTAAAGAGATTCAGTTCAATATTCTTGTAACCAAAAGTAAAATTAATTATTCTATTTCCATAATTGATGACGATATTATATATAGTTAAAAAGGGACGACCTAAGATCACTGGTATTTGAACCTCTGGGAAGAAAATATTTTCTTTCCCGCTGCAATTAAACCTTCGACCAGGCTATATCACTTTGTTATCTTCTTACAACTTGAAATTATATTGTTGATATACAAAATCTTAAGGAGATATTATTTCCTTTATCACACAGAATCACAATTTGACCGAGAACCTATTTTGTTGTCTTTTTTTTCTTCTGGGCTTCACCTAAACCTCCAATTTCCCAAGATTTTTTAGTATTAATCGAGTCCCCCATATTTGTTAAATTCCTATATATAAGGTAAGAATATTATTCTTGTCTAAACTCTTTAAAATAACCCAAACAGAATCATGCTGTCGAGTAGAATGAACTCCCGCCAAAATTTAATTCAAAATTGAATTTCAAAAGGTGAGTGCCCTAAACCAAAAAGTTGGTGCCTTCATCAAAACCAAGGGGGTTCCTTTAACATTTTTCTGGGTGCCTTTAACACTTTTGATGGGGTTTTTTTAGCACTTTTTAGCCGATTTCTCTACGATTATTTATTCTTCCAAAAATACCTACAAACATAATAAAATGCCAAAATTAGTACAAAAATAAGAACTAACAATATTAATAATTGAGACAATTGCTAGTCCTCGATCAAATCTAATCTAAAAATCCTAACTCACTTTCACAGGCATCACAATCACAATTAGCTTGTGCAATAAGCCTTTAAACCCATAGGTGTCCCTATCGGACGTGTTTTAGTCTCGTGAGGGTTTACAAGAGGTGTACTTACAAAACCTTTTACTCCAAACCCTAGCTACTTGTGAACGATTGAGGGTAAACAATAAACCAGCTATTTAGTTGGCATACTGAATTTGTCATCTATGGGAATCATTACCTTATATGAGTCCAATTGTTGTACACGAGTTTGCACTCAGCATACTAATATTCATACAAGAATTTAAAACTCTACTTAGATAGTCGTTCAACCACGATACTCAGAATATATCAAAGTACAATAACATGAAAAGATTTAGAAGATGGATGTGGACAAAATGAAGTTCGAGCAGAGAGGAGGAGTTGGTCTTTGAGTAGAGTTGGCGTAGGGTATTAGTTTGGCAGGTGGAGCCCGACTGTTTTGGGTATTTTAGAAGTTGAATTGAGCAAACGGTGAAAGGCTGAAGGGACATGCTCTGTTGGTGATCTGACACGGAAAAAAAAAATTAAGAAGAGAAGTAGATTGTATAGGTGGTGACGTTGCGATAAAAAAGAGAAGACTTCACTTCTTTAGTTTCGGTGAGATATAAAAAAGAGAGGAATTAGGCTCTTTTTGGGGTTCTGTTTTTAGAGGCCTAGTGTTGACGGCTGAAAGTCTCTGTGCGAAACTGGAAATTGTACAAGATTAAACGGAGAGAGGGGAAGAAGACGGATTCCACTACAGTGACAAGTATTGGTTATGGATTTAATCTTCTTCCTACTTTTCTTGTTATTTATTTTTATGGGTTTTGAGAAACCTCTAGCCATGTTCTAATTGCTTTGTAACTAGGGTTTTATGTTGAAACCATTTGGAGTATTAGGCCAATTGAATTGAAACATTTGACGATAGACTATTATGACTTGAATAGATTAAATCTTGATTATTGTTTATTGATTAATCAAAAAATTAGTTATTGCTTCACCGGTTTTGTACGATAAAATAAAATTTTGTGTGTATCAATAGGATCATAAATATACTTATCTCATTATTTGATATTTCATGCTGGATTAAATTCTTTTATGGGGTATGCTTAAAATGGTCAGGTATTATTTGTGAACCTATATTTAGAATCCCTCAGGACCAACACAGTTTCAGAACCCTTCAGTTTGAGTTAGGATTACTCTGTTATCCTAACTCAAAGTTCAGGAAGATTATTTTAAGTAGATTCGAGTCGCCTTGTAACCCAAGGAAACGTTGCCAAAGAGGCGGGGTTATCAAAGCTCCTTAGAGCTTATCCTGTTTCTATTCGACTTAATATAATTCATACCTATCTAAGAGATTTTCTAAAACTATAACTAGTTTCCTTTTGGAAGAATAAAAGCTGGTCTAAAAACAATCTAAGTGAAGCCATCATGCTTTTTGTTTGCTAAATTCAATAAGATTGATTTGGTTAAGTCAGATTCGCTTGTGTTTGTTTAGAATTCCCTTTCCAATTAGAATTTTAGTTTGAGTTTTTTTAGTATATGCCAAGACCGCTCGATACCATTAGCGAGCGTGCTTGGAAAAGAGATTCTATTGGTCGTTCGATTAGTAACGAGAGTAGAAGTTCTTTTTCTGAAAACGAGAATCTCGAGGACTCTTCCTTTGAGAGCCCTGTTTTTGAAAATTTTAATTTTGGAAGTTTTACTTTGTGGAATTTACTCCTAGTCCTGTGATAATGCCAGAACTAAAGACTTTAAAAGCTTTGTTGAATCCCACTAGAACTATTCGTCCATCTTGTATCAAGTTAGCTGCAACTGAAGCAAACTATGAGATGAAACTTGGGACCATACATATGCTCCTAGTCTTCTTAGGAAAAGAAAATGAAAACCCCTACTTTCACATTAGGGAATTTGAGGAAATCTGCAGCCCCGTAAAAAATTCACAACCTTATTGATGAAGCTTTGAAACTTAGGTTGTTCCCTTTTTCCCTGAAAGACAAGGCCAAAGCATGGTTATATAGTTTCTCATTGAGTCCATTGAAACATAAGAACATATTACATCTACTTTTCTCTCGAAATTTTTCCCTAGGCACAAAAGGTCATCTATTAGGCAAGAGATTTCCACATTCGTGCAACAAGAGGGAGAATCTTTGTATGGGAATTTGGAGAGGTTCATTGATTTATTGATACAATATTGATAGGCATATTTTTGTATCTGATTTGATCTCAATTATATATATTGTTGGTACTCGATTTTGTACTTATTATGGTTTTTTATGTCTATGTAGGTATTTTTGGAGAAATAAACTCTTGTGGAAAAATTGGCTCGAAAAGTGATGTTTGGACCCCCGAGAAAAATTACTAAAGGCACCTTCATTTTGGATAAGGGCACCCCAGTATAAAAGTAACCATATTTTTGTTCAGGGCACCCACCTCTTTTTGTTCAAAAATAAAATTTGGCTGGAGAATTAACTTCTCCATCTGTGAAGATTTGCAACCGTGATTTTTTGGGATATTTTGAAGAGTAAAGCAAGATAATGCTCTTGCCTTATTTGTAAGAGATTAGCAAATGTGAGAGACTCGTTTAAACCAACAAAATCAGAAATAAATAAAAGAATATCTTGGAATCAAGGGGAATATTTCATCTCGGGAAAACATGGATTTTCTTTCCTGTTTCTCTTGATTTTATTTCCATGATATCCAAATATCATTCGAACACAAAATAACAACTAGAAGGAAATTAGAGTGTTTTGATCATGTCTTAATGTCCGGAAAGAAAAAAATCAGGATCCTGTCCTGCCAAGAATTTTTTTTTGAAAAAAAGTTATTCGAGGATCTGGAGAAGTTAATAGGTGTAGTAATATAAATAGGGAGTCGATTGAAGCATTAGGGGGGGGGGGGGGGGGCGGGAGGGGCCAGAATCACATGATCAAAAATCCAAAAAAAAATCTGCTCATGATCATGATGAAGAAGATGAAGAAAACGTTGTAAAAAGTTTGAAGTTTCCGTGGCCAAAAGGTTGAAGATTCTGTTGATAAAGCTTTTAACTTTGCAACGTTTATCTTCATTTGAAACATTTATCTTCAGGGAAACACTTTTCCTTCTGTAAAAGTGAGTCTGTAATGCTTATAAAAGTTGCAATTTCTCTGTTTTAGTTATTTTCACTCTTTTTCACCATTTGCAAACACCTTTTTGAGCAATGAATGAGTATTTTGAGAGTGTTTTCAACATGGGGAGCTAAACCCCATCACTGGGCGACGGAGGAAGCTATTTTTTCCAAAAATTATGTGGTAATATTTATTTAATTAATTTTTGCAATTTTTTGATGATTATTTGCCTTGGTTAAAAATTGATTTATTGATTTTTATTAAACATTTGTGATTTCGTTAGATGGTACATGCTTGGCCTAGGTTTTAGATGTTCCATGCTTTTGTTATACAGTTGTTGTTTTAAAAATCTACTTGTTGCAATATTTTAGAATCAAATTAAATGTAAGAATTGCATGATTATAATTATTGAATTAAATCACTTTAAAATTTGGAAAATAGTGGAATCTTAGCCTCAGTTTACTCTCAATTGTGTTATCAATTTTATTTGAGTTTTGCTATTTTTAGTCTTAGAAATTAGGTTTAAAAACAAATCTTCACAAGTCTTGAACGAACTTTTATTTACCACAACTACAAAACCTATCAAATATCCTCATCACGGTCTACAAAAGGTTAGACTAGTTCAGATTCTTTATGAAGGGCTAGATTATCCAGCGACGACCATGGTCGAGTCGTTGTGTACAGGTGGGTTTGATAGTAAAACCGTTGATGAAGCGATGACATTAATGAAACCGCTGAAAAAATCCAGCAATGGGAATGTAGTAGAGAACCCCATAGAAAATTTTACTGAACCGAGATAATATCAATAGGGTAGATGGAACTTTTGAATCAAATGCCAAAATTGCAGTTATAGCAAAAAGGATAGTGTTAGAGTTAAATCAATCTAGTTTCGGAATATAGCCCAAGTTAGTTTGGGAGGGACATATCGATGAAAAGAAAGCACATGCTCTTTACAATAACACTAGATTTGATAACTGTCATAGGTTTGACCCATAATCAGAAACCTATAACCATCGTAGAAGAAACCATCCTAAGCTGTCCTGGTCTAAGGGCCAAAATCAAGGTCAGTCTAGTAATTCTCAGGTTCCCCCATATTTTGGTTATATTAAGAATCCCTCATAACCAAGACAGTTTCAGAACCCTTCAGTTTGAGTTTGGATTACTCGGTTATCCTAACTCAAAGTTCAAGAATATTATTGTAAGTAGATTTGAGTCGCCTTGTAACCCAAGGAAACATTGCCAAAGAGGCGGGGTTATCAAAGCTCCTTAGAGCTTATCCTATTTGTATTCGACTTAATATAATTCTGATCGTTCTAAGAAATTTTCTAAAACTATAACTAGTTGCCTTTTGGAAGAATAAAAGCTGGTCTAAAAACAATCTAAGTGGAGCCATCATGCTTTTTGTTTGCTATATTCAATAAGATTGATTTGGTTAAGTCAGATTCGCTTGTGTTTTTTTAGAATTCCCTTTCCAATTAGAATTTATATTTAGTTTTTTTAGTATATGCCAAGACCGCTCGATACCATTAGCGAGCGTGCTTGGAAAAGATATTCTATGGGTCGTTTTATCAATAACGAGAATAGAAGTTCTTTTTCTGAAAATGAGGATCTCGAGGACTCTTTTGAGAGCCCTATTCTTGAAAATTTTAATTTTGAAAGTTTTACTCTGTGGAATTTACTCATAGTCCTGTGATAGTGCCAGAACTAGCGACTTTAAAAGCTTTGTTGAATCCCACTAGGACTATTCGTCCATCTTGTATCAAGTTAGCTGCAACTGAAGCAAACTATGAGATGAAACTTGGGACCATATAGATGCTCCTAATCTTCTTAGGAAAAGAAAATGAAAACCCCTACTTTTACATTAGGAAATTTGAGGAAATCTGCGGCACCCTAAAAATTCACAACCTTATTGATGAAGCTTTGAAACTTAGGTTGTTCCCTTTTTCCCTGAAAGACAAGGCCAAAGCATGGTTATATAGTTTGTCATATGAGTCCATTGAAACATAAGAACATATTACATCTACTTTTCTCTCAAAAAATTTCCCTAGGCACAAAACGTCATCTATTAAGCAAGAGATTTCCACATTCGTGCAACAAGAAGGAGAATCTTTGTATGGGAATTTGGAGAGGTTCATTGATTTATTGATACAATATTGATAGACATATTTTTGTATCTGATTTGATCTCAATTATATATATTGTTGGTACTCGATTTTGTACTTATTATGGTTTTTTATGTCTATGTAGGTATTTTTGGAGAAATAAACTCTTGTGGAAAAATTGGCTCGAAAAGTGATGTTTGGACCCCCGAGAAAAATTACTAAAGGCACCTTCATTTTGGATAATGGTTGAGGCGGTTTCATGCAAAACGAACGACCACAAGGTTATGGTCCAGTTTTTAAATGATAACATATTTGCACGTTTTGGTACACCGCAAGCTATAATTAGTGATGGAGGGTCACACTTTCGTAATCGACCTTTTAGTCTCTTGATGAAGAAATATGATGTTACTCACAAAGTAGCTAACCCATATCACCCCCAGACTAGTGGACAAGTAAAGGTTTCCAACAGGGAAATTAAACATATTTTAGAGAAAACAATTAACCCTAATAGGAAAGACTGGTCAATGAGGCTTGCTGATGCCTTATGGGCTTACCGTACTGCGTTTAAGACCCAGATTGGAATGTCACCTTATCATCTAGTTTTTTTGCAAGGAATGTCACATGCCCGTTGAGTTACAACACATGACATATTGGGCTAGAAAGCAGTTTAATGTTTCACTTGACAAGGAAGGAGCTCACAGGAAGCTCCATCTCAATAAGTTGGAAGAGATTCAGAAAGATGCATATGATAGTTCTAGGGAGTATAAGAACAAAATAAAACTTGTGCATGATAGAAATATTTTAAGAAACTCATTTTCTCAGGTCAAAAAGTTCTTATGTATGATACTCGTTTGCATCTATTCTCCGGGAAGTTACGCTCTCGGTGGACCGGTCCTTTTGTTGTTCGCACTGTTTTTCCTCATGGTTCTATTGAGATTGAGACTTAAGATGGTAGAAGTTCTTTCAAGGTTAACAGTCAGAGATTGAAACCATTTTTAGAGCCTTTTCCTACATATGATGTTGAGGAGGTCCCTCTGGAGGATCCTGTTTACCTTGATTGACCATCAAGGTTGTTTATGTACATTAGTAGATTTTTGTAGGTTTTGTTATTTGTTAATATGTTTTTATTTTCTGTCTTATTCTCCGTAAAAGGATTGTTACGCTTCATCCAGGTACTATCTTTCTGACTTTCCTCTTTATTCTTCTTTTTACTTATCTATTGGTACTGCTCTTTAATTTGAAACGTTGAGGACACTGTTAGATATAAGTTTCGGGGTAAGGGAGAAATTTTAGTGCAATAAAAAATATCCAAAATTTTGAAACTTGTGAAACAATTCAGGATGACACTAACCATTTTAGGTAGATGGAATCTTAGATTTTTTTCTATAGGAATTGGTATGCCCAGCTAAATGGTCTATTCATAAAAAGACACATCCCAGATGTTAGAAATAACATGATAGTCGTCACTATATCTCGGAGTCTACCTCGACCATATCACCTTATGTTTTTATTATTGCATTTTGTGTTTCTCTAAGTGATTTGGTGGGGCACTAGTATCGACGTTGGGATGAAGTAGAGTGATTGAGATCAAACCCCATTATTGTATTTAATTGAGACAAAAAAAAGTAAATAATTGTTTTATTTTCAATAAGTCGATTGTTGAGACCCTTGTATATACCAGCTGAGTCAATATTAGTATAAGGATTAAGACCAGTGGAAGCATATCTCGATCCATTAGGATTCATCCTGGTACTGACCTTCAAATAGATATGGGAAACACCGTTCACCTTAGTCAATATATGCACCATTCATCACTTCCATTTCCATCTTCTAACCTATCCATGTATTTGAATTTGATTGATTTCGAGAAATGTGAATGTTGACAATTTCCATCCAGTTTTGGAACGTTTGATGATTATTTGAGTAGAGTTTTGCATTCTTATATGAATTTTAGTACGTTGAGTGTAAACTCGAGTACAACAATTGGATTCATACAGGGTAATGATTCTTATATCCTAAGAATTTAGTATGTCAACTAAATAGCTTGTTTAGTGTTTATCCTCAATCGTTCACATGTAGCTAAAATTTGGAGTAAATATTTTGTGGGTATATCTCTTGTAAACCCTCACGAGACAAAACTCATCTGCTAAAGCCACTTAGGGGTTTTAAGGCTTATTACATATGCTAAATGCAGTCGTGATTCCTGCGAAAGTGAATTAGAATTTTATTTTATTTTATTTTTAGATTAAATTTGCTCAAGGATTAGCAAAATTTAGGTTTATGGGTATTTGATAAACATTTAATACATATATTTTTATCGTTTAATTTATATTTGTTAATGTCTATTTCTTATGATACTCCATTGATTTTGTACTTTTATAGGATTGTGCCAGTAAAATGCTAGTTGCAAAGAAAACAGAGTTAAATGGGCTTAGCGGCAGCTGTTAAGAAGAGAAACTTCTTTATAGTGGAGTTGGTGTCCGGTCTGGCCTATGACGTAGGAGAGTGAGTGAACAAAAAGAGAAGTGAGCCAAGTGAAGTACTTCTGTCTGTTGAATTTCTTGGTTGACAGACGTGGATGAGGAGTAAAAAGGGTCATCATTACGCTGAACGTACAGAAACAAAAAGAGATTTTGAAAGTTGATGTTGGTTGTTGAAGTATCAATAGCAGGTGGGACTTTGTTTAGTGCTCTTGGAGTTGGCTAATTTAGGTTTGGTTGTTGGAGATAATAGTGGATCATTGGTTGGTGGGACGTTATCCAATAAAAAAAACATGAGTCAGAGAAGTTGGGACAAGAGATGAGGTACTAGCAATAAGAGAATGTGGTGGATGTCTTTGGTTCGGTGGAGTTATCCTGGAAGAGAGCTCAATTGGTGATATAAAAGAAAGAGACATCGTACTTCTTTGGGGGAGTTTTTGGGTTTTGGTTTTCTGACGGTTGGGTGAAAACTGAGGAAGAGTGCTGGTTGGCGGCCGTGTTGGGTGTTTTCTGTCAGAGGACATTCGAGTCTCCCCTGAGACTCGGTATTCTCCCAGC
>JAJJMC010031210.1:4591586-4618053 GCA_023531435.1 Papaver californicum | reverse complement strand
TTGTATCAATTATTCTATTTTGAATCAATAAGAATCAAGTCTGTTATTTTCTTGTTAGCTTTTGGGAGGCGGACTGATTGGAGGGAGTTGGAGTTTTGATGGTTAAGAGAACAAAACAGGAAGAACAAGACATAAAATCAGAAGTGGAAGAGGCACTAAAAAGGGTTTAATTTTCCCACTCTCTTCTTTTCTTAATTCTTTTTTATGGGTTTTAAGAAATCCATTATTATATCTTGTTGATTTTTTGTTTCTAGAGTTTCGGGTAGAAACCAATTTTAATTATGTATTGATTTGTAAAATCCATAATAATATTTTTGTATGATTTTATTGACTAGTAATTTCGTTTCATATAGCTTGACATCTAATTGTTTATTTGATTTTCTTGATTGTTATGCTATTTCAATTGATATCTCGTGCTTGGGTTAAATTCTTTGACGGTGTATGCTTTAGGATTGATAAACAATGCTTTAGAATTGCTACATTAGAAGCGAAGGAAATTGCATCGGTGAAACTAAACATTTAAGATTTTATTGAAATATTTCTTGAGATATGAGGTTGATTCCAAAATTTCTCTCGAGTATTATAGAAAATATGTTTGGAGATTGCATGAATTTTGCATGATTAAATTGGTGGAAACCAAATTCCCTAGTTACCGATTCCTCGTTATAAATTTTAGTTTAGTTAATTTTTATTATTTCATTTTCAATTTTAAAAATCCCAAAAACATTATATCTGATTAGTTTGTTAGAGATATTGGTTGCAGTATTTTTCCGCTCCCTGTGGGTTCGACACTTATTTGCCGTTGTCTACTAGTTAGACGCCGTGCGATTGCGGTTATTATATATAGGTTTCTCAGAATCCTATCAATTTTTGGCACCTATGTCGGGGAGTGATTGTGAATTATTGTAATTAGTATTTTTGATTTTCTAATCTTAGTTTAGGTTCTATTTTATTTTATATTTATTTATTTATTTTTTGTACATTATTTTCATTTTTATTTATTTTTAGGATTTTTTTTTCCTTTTTACTTGTTTTCTTTTTGTTTTAATATTTCTTTTCAGGTTATTTTTTGAGGATGATGACTCATTCTCAGGAGACGTCATCCAAGATGACACTTAGGGAATATATGTATGCGTCACGACATAAGGAAGTTCTTGCTTCACATATGGTAAGTCAAAAATCACCTCAAACTATATATGAGAAGTATTATAAACACAGACCGCCTAGTTTGGAACAAAGATTGAGAGTTCTGGAATGGCAGAGATTATTTGCTAATGATGATCAGTTTTGTAGTGACTCTCTGTTCCAGACAGAATATATGGATGACCCTGTGGATAACTTTCCTAATTCCATAGATGAATCTATCTCACAAGATCATTCACCCGACTTAGAGGATGTTTCTAGACCTCTAGACTTCCAAAAGTTACCTAATTTAAGGTTAGAATTGTGTGCTTCTCAAGTTTTGTTGGATCACTTTGCATCTAAGTACCCATAGGACTTGCTAGTTCCTGACATCGTGCATGAACCAATTAATATTTCCCAATCCTAATATTATCTCCATATTATGTTCTTTACACACTTCCTTGTGTAGTAAAAACTTGGTTTGGGGGTAATTCTCTATTTTTGATAGTTTCAGTGTCTCGACATAGTCATAACCTAAGTGTGAAGCTGTCATTTGTAAATATTATAGTTTGGGTTGATCCCCAAATTTTCTGGTTGTTAGTTTATGGAGATCTTTTATGTACATATCCAGTAGGTATATTTTTATTTTCTTGTTTTTATTTTCTCTTTATACTTTATATACTTTTTATACTTTTTATTTTATTTTCAGTGTTCTTTGTTATTATTATCGTTTGATATGTGTTACAGAAAATACTTCCTTTCTTGCGTCAATCAGGTGAAATCTTCCAATCCTTTCTCTTTGATTTATATTTGTCTCTCTTATTTATATTTATTGCATACTATTCTAGGTTGCACGATTTGAAACATTGAGGACAATGTTAAATTTTAGGTTTGGGGGTGGAGATTCCGAAAATTGATACTAATAAAACTCTAAAATTTAGAGATTTGTGAACAATTCAGGATGACACTAACCATTTTAGGTAGATGAAAACTTAATTATTGTCTATAGGAATTGACGTGCCCAGCTAAATGGTCTATTCATATCTCAATGACTAACTGATTTGTTAGAGATAAAATGATGATCATTGAACAAGCATATCTTGGAATCATCGTAACCATATCACTTTCTATTTTTTATTTTTGCAATTTTGTGTCTCTCTAAGTGATTTGGTGGGGCACTAGTATCGACTTGTTATCGCCGCCAGGATGAAGTAGAGTGTTTGAGATCAAATCCCATTATTATATTTTATTTAAACCATTATTAAGACAAAAAAAAAATGAACGAAAAAAAATGAAAAAAATAATTAAAAAAATAATTAAAAAGTAAATAATTGTTTTATTTTCAATAAGTCGGCCGTTGTGGCCCTTGTATATAGCAACTGAGTTGATATTAGTATAAGGATTAAGACCAATGGGAGCGTATCTCAATCCATTAGGATTCATCCTGGCACTGACTATCAGACAGATATGGGAAACACCGTTCATCTTAGTCAACATATGCACATTCATCACTTCCATTTCCATCTTCTAATCTATACATGTGTTTGAATTTGATTGATTTTGACCAATGTGAATGTTGATAATTTCCATCCAGTTTTAGAACATTTGATGATTATTTGAGTAGAGTTTTGCATTCTTATATGAATTTTAGTACGCTCAGTGCAAACTCGTGTACAACAATTGGATTCATGCAGGGTAATGATTCTTATATCCTAAGAATTTAGTATGCCAACTAAGTAGCTTATTTAGTGTCTATCCTCAATCGTTCACAAGTAGCTAAAATTTGGAGTATAGGTTTTGTGGGTATACCTTTTGTAAAACAAAACTCGTTTGCTAAGGCCACTTATGGGTTTAAAGACTTGTTACATATGCTAAATGTAATTGTGATTCATACGAAAGTGAGTTAGGATTTTATTTTAAAATTAGTTTTGATCGAGGACTAACAATATATAGGTTTGGGGGTATTTGATACGAGCATAATTTATACACATTTACTGTTTAATTTTATTTATTAGTACTTGAATTTATATTAATAATTTATTTTTAATTATTTTTATAGGTGATACATCTAAAACCAAGTAACGAGCTAAACATGGATAAAAAGAGTGAATTGGTAGCGGCACCTGATTTGCGGACTACCACTAAAGAATGTTGGCTATTAATTTTGGTGACCGGACAAACAGAGACAGGGTCCGTTGGAAGTTCATTAGTTGACTCACGTTAAATGGCATTGAACATGGTTACCTCTAATCTCGCCACACACTGCTCCATCACCTGTTCACAAATTAAATTCCAGTTAAAGTGTTATTAAACCTTAAAAGCAAAGAAGGTGTGGGCGCCAAGTATTGGGACCGGAACAGAGAGGAGGAGTTGGTCTTGGAGGATAGTTGGCGTTGGGTATTAGTTTGGCAAGTGGAGCTCGGCTGTTTCGGGTATTTTAGAAGTTGACCTGAGCAAACGGTGAAAGGATGAAGGGACATGCTATGTTTGTGATCTGACACGGAAAAGAAAATTAAGAAGAGAAGTAGATTGTAAAGGTGGTGACGTGGTGATAAAAAGGGGAGGACTTCACTTCTTTAGATTCGGTGAGATATAAAAGAGGGAGGAATTAGGCTCTTTTTGGGTTCTGTTTTTAGAGGGAGAGTGTTGACGGCTGAAAGTCTCAGTTCGGAACTGGAGACTGTACAAGATTAAACGGAGAGAGGGGAAGAAGACGGATTCGACTTCAATTACCCGTATCGATCATTGATTTGATTTTTTTCTTACTTTTCTTGTTATTTATTTTTATGGGTTTTTAGAAACTCATAGCCATGTTCTAATTGCTTTGTAACTAGGGTTTTATGTTGAAACCATTTGGAGTACTAGGCCAATTGAATTGAAAGATTTGGCGATAGACTATTATGAATTGAATAGATTAATTATTGATTATTGTTTATTGATTAATTAAAAAATTAGTTGTTGCTTCACCGGTTCTGTACGATACAGTAACTTTTGTTCGTATCAATAGGATCATAAATATATGTGTCTCATTATTTGATATTCCACGCTGGATTAAATTCTTTGTTGGGGTATGCTTAGAATAGTCAGGTATTATTTATGAACCTATATTTAGTTTCATATAATTTTCTCACTAATACAATTTGATGGTGCATGCTTGGGTTTAGTATTTTGATGTGCCATGCTTAGGGTGTCGCAGTGATATTTGTGACTCTAATACATATAATAGGTGATGTCGATAGAACGAACAATAGATGTATATTCAGGATTATGTTTCTTTTCAGTAATGGAATAGAAATAATTGTGGATACTGAAAACCCTGGTTACCGTCTCTCTTGTTGTTTTTTAGTTTAGTTTAATTTATTTATTTTGTGTGTACTCTTAAAAATCCAAAAAATATTATTTCTGGTTAGTTTATTAGAGATATTGATCGCAATATTTTTCCGCTCCCTGTGGGTTCGACCCGTATTTGTCATTGTCTACTAGTTAGACACCGTGCGATTGCGGTTATTATAAATAGGTATTCCGAAAACCTATCATCAACTTGATTTGTTTCACGACTGTATACTTGCAACCGTGGTGCCTTTCTTCAGACGGGGGCATACCAGCATCCATTTCAAACTCTTCTTGGGCTTCGGCCTTCTCCCACCCAAGCGCATCTTTGACCAACACAAAAGTTCATCCTAAGGAAGATTTTTCACATGACCCTCCTGCATAGATTTCCCTTCCACAGTCAGGTCAAGAATTTTAACTACATCATCTGGAATAAGGATCATCTTACTGAATGGGAGATGAAACGTATCAGTTTCGGAATAGTATCTTTCTCGAAAGGCGAATATGGTAATAATGTCATATTCCCACTGCATATTCTGAACAACATGCCATATCCCGGAATTTTTGACAATATACTCCACCATAGCACACTCTTTACTCAGCAACAGATTTTTCATCTTCTGGTGTTTCAGTTTCCTGATAGCATTATTATAATCCTACAAAAGTTAGAAAGACATTTAATATAGAAACCATATATAAATTTAACAACAATCAAACATATAAGAACCTTGGATTATTACCCTCGTCTCATATATCTTTGCAGCCCACGAATATTTGTATGCAAATAAGATTTCGGCGTCATCGGCCGGCTCTCCATGAGGTCTGTCACCGGTAAGAGGATGCAATAAAAATGAACCTTTTCGTGATGTGTTTTCCTATAGATTCAGTTTTTTTTGTTTTTTCTTCTCTTTTGGTGGAACAATAAGTTAAAGCTGGAGTTTCGACATCTTCTTGTAAAACTTGTGGAAGTTCTTCTGCGGAATCAGCTACTTCTTTGATATCTTTATTTTCTTGAATTTCTCTTCTTTCGTGTTCTTCTTCTTCGGAATGTTCATCTTCTTGGACTTCATCTCTTTATAGTTCGGTTGGTTCATCACTAATGACAAGTGCACACTTCTTATTTTGGTCGGTTTACTCCTTTTACTACTTCCCCCAAATGAACATTTTCTAGAGGGGTGAGAGTGTCAAAAGTTGGAGGTTTTTCTTTGCATTTTTCTATGTTTTTATTCCTAAACTATTATAAAATAACCAAATTTTAAATATATATATAAGAAAATAGAAAGTTCAAATACATCCTACGACTATGTTTACCAAGTCTACGGTTTGGTTTAACATTTTACAGTTAGATCGATAATTTTTTTATCTAACCGTAAGTTATTCATTCACTAGACAAAAAATTCCAGGGTTAGGTTTGAGGAAGTTTCTCTAACCGTATGTATAACTGCAAAGAAATAGTGCCTCTATGGTTACATTTGAAACTATTTTTCTCTAACCATAAGTATAACTGCAAGGGAACAATGCCTTTCTTGTTAGGTATAAGAGTTTTGCGGTTAGTTCTTTGTTCTTAGCATAATCAATTATTCAATACATATATCAACATCAACTATTCTGGAATTATCATTTGAAATTATCTTTCAGAGTACAACAATTATTCGTCATATTTTAGCAAACACATCATAGACACTTAATCCACCTTGCATAAATCATATTGTTGAAAAATATAAAACGAGAACCGTCAACAATCAAAACTAACAATTTCAACAATCAGAACTAACAACCAAAGGTCACAGAGGCTATGATTAGGAATTCATTTTTTTCTAACTGTAGAAACTGCCTATGGTTAGGATTTCATAGTCTCTTAACATTAAACAAATTATATGGTTAGGAGTTCATATCCTCTTAACCAGAAATTCTGGAAAATAAAGCTATGGTTAGGATATTACTTCTTCGACCTAACCGTAAAATCATCCAACCCTTCAAAAACACTTCAATTTCACCTTAATCTTACCTATTTCAGCCATAAAAGAAGTAATAAATTAGGGTTTGTCAATTCTTACCTCATATAAACCATGCGTGGACCTTTTTGTTGTCAAAGTTGTTTGAAATTGTTGTTGATTTTGATCAACTAGTTTTTCATTGATTTGTTCTTGATTATTAACTGCAATTGCTTCTAAAATAGGATTCTTATACTTATGTCGATTTTTCTCTTATAAATGTATTGTTATAAAAAAATTAGTCGACGATAAAATTTTAGAATCGTCGATTAATCGAAAATAATAAATCGGTTTCGAGAAAAAAAAAAAGAAAAGGAAAATAGGTATCCTCTGCGACGGTTCGGAGATATGAAGAGAATAACGATCGAATTGGTTTTATATTTAGGTTAATGTAAAATTAAGGGCGAAGGGTATAATAGTAATATAGTTTAACAAGGGGTAATTTAGTCATTTGCTATGACCAAGGTACCCCTTATCTCATTTCCTAGGTACATTAATCCTCTCTCAGCCCCTCTTAAAATTATTGCAGCGCTTAAAACAGCGCTCATTTCTTATCAGGTTGGTCGCTATTGTGATACTGTCTGTTTCCTCTTTCCACTCCAGTGATCATCCATGAAACCTCAACATCTTTTCAGTCATCCGACTCTAAAATTATTAGGAAAATGCAAAACCTTAACCGTACTGAAAAAAATTCATGCTCAAATGATCACAACAGGTCTAATACTTCATACATTCCCTCTTAGTAGAATCCTTTTCTATTCATCAACACTTTCATTAACTTACTCCCTCACAATCTTCAACCAAATTTCTAACCCATCAATCTTCTTATTTAATACCCTTATATCTTCATTTGCTTCTAATGACAATCCCCAAATTGCTTTCTCTCTTTACTCTCAAATTCTGTCTCATAAAACTCTTGAACCAAATAATTTCACTTATCCATCTCTGTTTAAAGCTTCTGGTTCTCATCCATCATGGCTTCATCATGGTAGAGCTCTTCATACTCATGTCTTGAAATTTCTTGAACCCAACACAATTGATCATTTTGTTCAAGCTTCTTTAGTACATTTTTACTCTAAATTTGGTAACTTAGGTTTGTCTAGATTTTTGTTTGATCAAATCAAGAAACCAGATTTAGCTACTTGGAATTCTATCTTAGCTGCTTATGCTAATCCAACTACTACACCCACTGCATCTACTACTACTACTACTTCTATTGATGAACATGCTATAACTAGTTTATCAATTGAGGTTTTGTTTTTATTTAATGAAATGATATTATCACAATGTAGCCCTAATGAAGTCACATTCGTTGCTGTAATTACTGCTTGTGCTAAGTTAGGAGCTGTTACTCAAGGTTCATGGGCTTATTCTTACATATTGAGGAACAATTTAAAGCTAAATCGTTTTGTTGTTACCTCATTGATCGATATGTATGCGAAATGTGGGTGTCTTGATTTCGCGAACCAACTGTTCGATCAAATTCCTGAAAAGGACGTATTATGTTACAATGTGATGATTCGGGGATTCGCAGTGCATGGATATGGTCACCAAGCACTTAGCCTGTTTAATAAAATGAAAGTCGCCAAGGTACCACCGGATGACGTAACATTTGTAGTTGCTCTGTGTGCTTGTGCACATGTTGGATTGGTTGAGGATGGCTATGATTGTTTTAACTCCATGAAAGATGTTTATGGGATAGAACCAAAGCTTGAGCATTACACTTGCCTAGTGGACCTCTTGGCTCGTGGTGGGCGTCTCGACGAGGCTCACAAAATGATTTCGACCATGCCGATGAAGCCTAATGCAGTTCTGTGGAGGTCTTTACTTGGAGCATCAAGGGTTCATGAAAATTTGGGGTCAGGGGAACTGGCTTTGAGAAACTTGATAGAATTAGAACCAAGAACTAGTGGGAATTATGTACTCTTATCAAATATGTATGCAAAGATAAATAGATGGGATAGTGTAAAGGAAGTGAGAAAAGCGATGAAAAATTTGGGTGTAAGTAAATTGCCCGGTTCTAGTTTGATTGAGATTGATGGAGTCGCACATGAGTTTTTGATGGGTGATAAAACACACCCAAATTCAAGAGAAATTTATGTGAAGCTTGAAGAGATTAGTAACAGATTAAACGCATATGGGCATAAATCAATGACAAAAGAAGTTTTATTTGACATCGAAGAAGAGGAGAAAGAAGATGCTCTAAGTTATCATAGTGAAAGGCTTGCAATTGCTTTTGCACTTATAAAGATACCTTGCAATTCAAGTGTACCAATTAGAATTATAAAGAATCTTCGGGTTTGTAGCGATTGTCATGAAAGTACTAAGCTTATATCGAAAATATATGGGAGAGGGATAATTGTTAGAGACAGAAATAGGTTTCACCATTTTACGGATGGGACTTGTTCTTGCTTGGATTACTGGTGAAACTAGTTTATCCAAATGTTGTATATTAGTTTATATAAGGTGTAAACAGAAAGTTTTGAAGATGGTTACTGTATTGCGGATCTGAAGGCTGATACGACAGTGTTGATCATGAGTCCTGGGTCGAATATGAAACTGGCACTGATGATAAAGATAGAGAAATGATGAAATCTCTCAGGTTTCTGATACATTAAAAATCATCTCCACGGGGGTGTCAATAATGGTGGAAAACATACAGAATGATCGGAAAGGTCTCATAGAAGAGAACAATGTACAGCCAGTAAAAAGCACTGTCACACAATTTGCGGTATATTCATGGGCAGTTTTATGATGTTACAGAACTTTCCCGAATTGGAGGAAAGTGTCCAGATAGAGAGATTATGTGGATCCCTGCTTATCCGTTGAAACTGTAACGCTGCTGGTGGCTCTGAAGTGTACTACCCTCAGCGAGGAAACCATGAAAGTCGTCAGATTACACAGGTTTACGGGTTTTATGACGAATGCCTACAGAAGCATGGCAATGCTAATGTATGGAAAACCCTCGTGGATCTCTTCGGCTATTTCCATTGACAGCTTTGGTTGAATCGGAAATATTTTGTCTACATCGTGGACTGTCTCCGTCTATTGAGACCCTTGATAACATACGCCTTGTTCAGTAAGTTCCACATGAAGGGCCTATGTGTGAGCTCCTATGGTCTGACCCTGATGACCGATGTGGATGGGGTATTTCACCCCGTGGAGCTGGATATACTTTCGGCCAAGACATATCTGAGCAATTTAACCATACCGACAATTTAAAGCTGATCGCGAGAGTGCATCAACTTGTCATGGAGGGATTCACTTGGGGACATGAACAAAAAGTGGCACTATATTAGTACACCTAACCATTGACACATTGGCATCAAAATGAGGTGACTCCGTTCTCGATTCTTGTTCAGATGTCTCTGTACTGGATATATGATCTGTAAAAAATGTTATGCCTACTTCAAATGTACTACTGATGGGTATCCTTGCGGACAGTGGCAAGCTTAACATCTATAAAATTTTCTAAGTTCGTCAATGCCTCCATTCACACTTTGCATAATATTGCAAGCTAATAAAAACAAAAGTAGTTAGTTCGAAATTTAAAACTAACGGAAGAAAAATAAAAATAAAGGGCGGGTTAAAGAAATTCCGCGGCAAAGACTCCCACGACTAGAATCCAAGTCTAGGTCTAAGTCTAAGTAAACTTATAAGGAAGTTCCGTTTTTCAAAATAAAATAAACTGTGATTCTCGTTATACCATCCAAGAAGTTCATACTGCAACTTCATACAAGAATTGAGCGACTTAGGTAGGTCCACAATCATAATAATTATTCCATTGAACTCCTAAAATTTTAACACTGCTCTTCATGTCTATAAATAATGCCTCTTACCTCCAAAATCAAAGAAACACAACTACTCTCGCTCTCTGTCTAGCTTTAGACTCTCTTCTTAATTATCTTCTTGCTAGATCAATATCCTTGTTCAGTCCATCACCAAACATATACATGGCTTCTTCATCAACGTCTCTTGTATTCAAGGTACAAAGACGGGAACCCGAACTAATTAGTCCAGCTAAACCAACACCTTATGAGTTTAAGTACCTTTCTGACATTGATGATCAAGAAGGTCTTCGTTTTCAAATTCCTGTTATTCAGTTCTATCGAAAAAATGATGTTTTTGTGGCAAGTGGGAAAGACCCTGTGGATGTCATAAGGAAAGCCTTAGCGGATTCGCTTGTTTTTTACTACCCGTTTGCTGGTAGGCTTAGAGAAGCACCTGGGAGGAAGTTAGTGGTAGAATGCAATGGCAAAGGTGTCATGTTCATTGAGGCTGATGCAGATGTTCGTCTCGATGAATTCGGAGATGCACTTCAACCACCTTTTCCTTGTTTGGAAGAGCTCATTTTCGATGTTCCCGGTTCCGGGGATGTGCTAGATTGCCCTCTCTTGTTGATTCAGGTGAGATTTGGACGGGTTATATACCACAGTTATTCCACACATAATGCTTTTAAATTTGAATTGGTTATAACTATTCTTAATTTGCCAAAAGTGGTTGATTTTTTCACCATCTGATGTAAATAGATGGATGATTATCGTAATATTTTCTTTGTTTCTAAAAATTTTATCTTAATATTAATCTATTTATATTTGATAATAAAGAAATTAAATAAAAAATATATCATGAATTTAAGTCAATGAATCGCTTTCTTAATTAAATTTTTTCTTTATATATATTCGTTTAGTTTCATGACTGAAACAGCTTTAAGCACCTACGGATATTGCGGTTCCGGATTGTCTGTACCAAGAGGTCGTGCTTTTAGAATTGAAGAAAACACACAATCGTTATGAGTTCTCAATTGAATTCTATATAAAAAGCAACATAAATTATGATAACTTTTCTGACTTGTTTATTTTGATTGTTGATGATAATAGGTTACCCGACTACTCTGTGGAGGATTCATTTTAGCAATTCGGCTCAACCATACTATGAGTGATGCCCAAGGTTTAGTACAATTTATGACAGCTCTAAGTGAAATCGCCCGAGGTGCACTCGTCCCATCAATCTTACCCGTTTGGCAAAGGCACATCCTAAATGCCCGAGATCCTCCCCAAACCACATTTGCCCATCGTGAGTACGATGTGGTACCAGATACGAAAAACACTCTCATCCCTCTAGATGATATGGTACACCGTTCTTTCTTCTTTGGTCCCCAAGAAATGGCTGCCCTTAAAAAACACGTACCATCTCATATTCAATCATGTTCCACTTTTGAAATGCTCACGGCCTGTCTTTGGAGATGTCGTACCATCGCAATTAGTCCAGATCCTGAGGAAGAAGTTCGAATGATCTGCATCGCAAACGTACGTGGGAAGTTAAATCCACCAATTCCAGAGGGATTCTATGGTAATGCCTTTGCGTTTCCAGTGGCAATATCAACTGCAAAGAAATTGAGCAAGAATCCTTTAGGGTATGCACTAGAGTTAGTGAAGAAAGCCAAGAGAGAAGTGACGGACGAGTACATGAGATCACTGGCCGATCTTATGGTGACAAATGGACGACCACATTTTGCAGTTGTGCGGGCATATCTTGTTTCAGATGTAACACGTGCTGGATTTGGAGACGTGGATTTCGGGTGGGGGAAAGCAGTGTACGGTGGGCCAGCGAAAGGTGGTGTAGGGGCTATACCTGGGGTAGCAAGCTTTTATATACCATTCAAGAACAACATAGGAGAGGATGGTATTTTGGTGCCAGTTTGTTTGGGTGGACCAGCAATGAAGAAGTTTGTGGTAGAGATTGAAAAGTTGATCGGTAATGAACCATCGGCTGATTTTGAGATTCCCAATATAGATCATAAGTTCATCACATCTTCACTCTAGTTAGGTCATAATATAACACTTGCTGATCCAGGATTCAGACAAGAACATTTTCAATTTGCTTAGTTTGAGACTGTGAGACATTGGGATTTACAAGTGTGGCAAGCGTGTAGAGCGGTATAGTTCTCTTATGGAGAAGAAGCTCAGCGCAAAAGTCTGTGAATGAATAATTTATTTAAATTATTTTTATTTTTATTTTTGCTTACATGCTCCAAGCTAATTGATCCGAGTTCGGGGCAGTAAAAAAGATAGCATGAGCTGAAGGAGTCTAAATCGTTGTCAGGAACACCTTCAGTGTTTGTAGCATCACTATGTATGTTTGTGCTGCTTAATAGTGTTGATGCTAAATTATGACTTTGTTCACCGGTGTCCAATATTTTAATACTAATGACACTAAGGGTCTGTTTGGCACATTAAATGTGGGAATGTTGTGTAGTTCCTATTATATATAATAACAGTTTCATGCATTTTAATTACTACATGCAGTTTAATTTAGTGTTTGACAAAATAAAATAAAATGGATATAATATATTTTAATTTTAAAGTCTAATTTAAAAAATTTAAATAAAAAAATGGAAGAATTAGAAAGAAAAAAGAAAAAAAATCTTTTTTAAAAAAAATTATAATAAAAACTGAAAAAGTATTTTTTATAAGAAAATAAAAATATAAAATAATAATAGTAAGAAGTAAATTAAAAATATTGCTACAATTTTCTAAATTTATATGGTTAAAAACAATAATAAAAACAATATTATTTAACATTGTTTTCACGTTATCACGTCCATTATAACAGTTAGATACAAATTTTAAATTACACATATATATATATATATTCCTGTATTGTAACACATTTATAAAAAAAAATGATTTAAACCGGGATGGGGTTAGGAATTCATCTGTGCGTAGATAAGACAAAATTATCCAAATCTTAGAATATGCAAAAATGTCAAATTGGGCTCTAGAACCCATAAATTATAAGAAAGTAGGCTTGGGAGCCAGGCAACAGTTGCCTACCCTGCTGGGCTGGCTCTGGCCCTGGACTTAAAACGTATTTTTTGCTATGAACGATTTTTTGGGCCCCTCAGAATTTAAGGGGACCATACCCCTCCCCATTTGCTAAGGTCATTATGAAGTAATTCCTGGCTCCTCCTATCCATATAGTTTTAGTAATGACTAAAATACCCTCGCTTACTTAGAAGTTAATAATATGAGTTAGATTAATTAGTTGATTGTTAGTTTTAGATTAGATTCAGATTGATAAAGAATTAGAATTATTGTGAGGGAGAAGAAGAGTTTTTGAAAAAAAATTGAAATCTAGGTTTGGTGGTTGTTAAATTTAAAATGAATTACTCTAGTGCAAACTAGGAGGAATTTGAACCTTTAAATCATAAAAGAAACAAATTATTTGTAAATCTTTCCAACAATCCGGTAATGAATGATTTGTAAGATGGTGAATGTGTTCTTCCCCAAACCCAATCTCAATCCCAAAATTAGGGTTTTTTCGAGATTACCGAGACCAAAACGAAGAAGATGAAGATTATAATGTTTGGGATACACAGGTATAATGTGTTTTTGTTGCTTGAGTTGGCTTAAATTTGGTGAAAATATGAAACTTTATAGATTGGGTTCGACAAGCTCGATATAAGTTCGACTAGGACAATTAAGAACACATGTAGTCGAATCCTAAGTTCATGGTAATAGCCGAACTATTAGTAATAACTGAACTTAGCTGATAGTAGTATTTATGGTAGTAGCCGAACTGAGATGTTTAGTTAAGTTGCAAGGTGAAGTAAAGAGTTCGGCAAGCTCGATAATATTTAATAACCGAACTTGTATGTCTAAAACCAAAGAAAAGGTTTGGTTAAGCTTATAATTGGTATTTTAACCGAGTCTTTCTATGTTTTACCTAAATTTCAATATGTGTAAGCCGAACATAGTGATTTTTAACCGAACTTTTAAAATATCAACAAATTTTATCAAGTAGAAAGTTCGGCTAGCTCGATAATTGGATTTAATAACCGAACTTCTTCTTTTTGAAACAAAAAAAAAGTTCGGTTAAGCTTATATTTGGTATTTTAACCGAACATTTTTCTATTTTTCATAGATTTAAATGTTTCTCAGTCAAACTTTTTTTTTTACCAGCCGAACTATTTGTTCGGTTTGTTATTTAATAGGCTTTATCAACCAATTTTTTTTCTTCCGAACTTACGAAATTCATTAACTAAAGTTTCAAAACATAACGCCAAAGCATCAACGTCAAATACAAACCAACTAACGAAATTCAAACCATGTAATTGTTCTAAAATGCAAACATACTGAATTCAAACACTCATTCACCACGTCGACGAACTCTTTTACCACGTCCAAGTTCTTCGTCGGATGGGGTCTAATCTCCACTTGGTTCCAACATAGTAGCAGCAGCCGCACTTGAGCCTTCCCTACTTGGTCCCCTTCTAGCAGCAGCAACAACAACACTTGAACCTTCCCCTTGTATCCGACTCCTCTTGGGCGCCTTCACCTTGATCTGCTCAACCTTATTGTTCGATATGACCTTGTTCCATTCGTTGTAAATGGATGTCTATTCTTCTATCGATATAGGCTATTTCGTACGTATTTTAGCCATCATTTTCCTCAAGCTCTTCCTACCCGCGTTAACCTGTTCAAACTCAAGAGCTTCCTACCTGCGTTAATCTGTTCAAAGTTAAACATAAAAAGTTATTTTAGATTAAAATTTATAATACATCAAAAATCATAAAGAGAAAAACTTTATTTACCACACTCTCCAACACATTCGCCACATCTTCGCCGCAAGTAGGTGTCTTCCCGTTTTCAACACTCTTATCCTTCTTCTTTGCCTTAGCTTGTTGAACATGATTTATAACATAGGGATGAGTAATGCCTAGATACCATTCTATGTACCCTTCTCCATAGGAACTTTGAATATCCTACTTCAAAGATATACAATCTTCTTCATCAATAATATATTTATCGATGTTGTTCCACATCTCTGGCGTTGGCGGTGGCTCATGTCTTGGTTAAAGAAATTAGAGGTGTTCTTTGTACCCCTCTTCATCAATCTAAAGTTTTCATTCTCCATGGTTGGTATAATCTGCACACAAGAGAGCTGGCGAAATACTCTTTGAGCGAGTAACCGCCAGAAAAGAACAATGGCCCGTAGTAAGCCGCGAGTGGCGAAATCTCAACCTCATCAAAAAAGTAGGGGGGGAAAACTACTTCATCCGCTCTCAAATCATCCAACACTCTCCTCGTGTATGCCAACAGATTCTCTTTAGCCTTCATCTGTCTGCGCTTGAACTCGTACTTTCCGGCCGTCGGCTTCCCAGCAAGCCAACCTTTCTTAACATCATCCAACTTCTTTACAAGGAAGTAGTCGTACACCCACAACTAAGCGAAAAAATCAAGTTTAAAATTTTTTTGGTTAAAACAAAAAATCAATTATCAACCCAACATAAGAAAGTTCGACTATATATAAAGATTCATCAATCATCTTTCTTATGCAATTTATTGGAATGGGTATGTCGAAGATTACCTAGAAGAGAATATAGTAGCCTCCGATATGTGAAGTATTAAACCTATTAGTGCTTCTAAGTTGGCCTTGAAGGAATGCAAGGAACGCAGTGCCCCAAGAGTAATCATTAACCTCTTCGAAGGGATGCAAAAGCTGGAGAAAATTAGCATCTACCATGTTTCCAGAAGTGTCGGGCAAGATGAGGCTTCCTAGCAGATACAACAAGTAAGCGGTGACATGTTGCTTAATCTTGTCCTCGTCCATCACTAACTCTCAAGTCTCAACTTTCTTTCTTATCCCTCCGAATTCGCTCTTCAAAACGACTAACTTCAACTTCATCAACTTCTTAAACCATGATTATCGATCTTCATCAACTACATACCAGGTTGAGGCTCCATAACAGAGCGTATGAACTCCAACTTTGTCTTACTTCGTCTCCACCCTAGCGTCTTCTTCGCTAAAACTTATAGATATTCAAAACTCATCTTAGTATCATTCTGCAACACATTTCTCATCCACTGTAAGACCCTTGATCCTGTGCACGTCGTCAGAAGTAGTACACATCTCGCCAAATGGGAGGTACAATGTATCCGTCTCTGGTAAAACCTCTTGGCAAACGCCGATACAGTGATATTGTCAAACTCGACGTGTGCATAATGGATATTAGACCACGAAACACATGATTTGACTTTCTCCATCACCTGTTCACACTCATCCTCTATATCCCATGCCATCGCCTTCTGGCGTCTCAACATTATAGTCGCATTGTTATGGTCCTACAAAATGAAAATTAACACAATCGTTGGCTGACTAACTAACACACAAAAATCATTACTAAGAAAACATATAGTTAAGATCCAATACCTTTGTTGAGTATATTTTGGCAGCCCATGAGTGTTTGTAGCTGAACAACACTTCACCTCCATCTGCTGGTGTTCCATGAGGTGGGTTAGTCACAATTAAACACAATTCTTGATCATGAATATGTGCATATCTAGCACAAGATGTCTTAGGCGTCTTCTTCTCTTTAACAACAACAAGAGAAAGATTTGGTTGTTCATCTTCCTCTTACTCTTGCTTTTCTTCTTGCTCTTGCTCTTTCTCTTCCTCTTCCTCATCCTCAACTTCCTGCTCTATCTCTTGGTTCACTTCACGGATTACGACTCCAGTTAATGATCCCGACTTCTTTGTAGCTTTAGTTCCACGTTTATCTTCCCCTAGGTGTTTACTGTGGCGATGAGTCGGAGTTCTAAGATCGCCACCACCTTATCCTTACATTTACCTTTCAACTTGCCCCTAAAAAGAAAACAAAAACTACTTAACTAAATCAGAATAACAAAGCATAAAGTTCGGTTAAAAACAAAAACTTCGGCTAGCATCCATCTTAGTATTCCTAGCATAGTGTAATGTTCGATTGAGCTTGTTTTTTTAGGCCTAGCTGAAGTTTTTACTAAAAGTTTTGGTCAGCAAAAGAAATGTTTGGCAATAATACATCATTTTCCCTCTAAAAGTGTGTAATTTTCGGTTGGAATGTTATTTTTGGAGGATAACCGAACTTTATGTTTATATTTTGTACTAAATAGTTCGGTCGAGAAACCAAAATATCGATATAGCCGAACTCCGAAGCTCTTCTAGAAAATCTAGAGAAATAAAGTTCGGCTAGATCTAAAATTATCTCTCAACCGAACTGTTTTTCGTGCTCCTCAGAAACAGAAAGTTCGGTTGAGACGAGAAGGATAAAATATTATGTTCCTAGCCGAACTTTGATATGCTACTACATTTTGAACCTTAGTTTTCATGATTTGAAGTCGAATAAACAATCATAAACGCATAAAAACAAAGGGGTTTGTCGGGAATTATCTTCTAATTTGCATGTTGGCTTGATCAGGAATTGGTTCTCTCGTTTGGGGCTCGATTTCAGGTTCAACAACTGGCTCTTCAACTTCTTATTGATTTGGTTGATTGTCTGCTTGATTTGTAAGCGCCGCAATCCCAGGATTAGTTCGTACATCTCTTTTACATTGTTTAAGACAAACCATTTGTAGACGATAAAATTAATCGACGATGAAATTCGTTTATGAATCGACGATTAATCGTTTATGGAAGATGAAGAAGGAAAGAGAAGAAGAAGAGATTATTTTTAAAAAAAATCGGTTAAGAATGTTTTGATTTTGTTTTAGGATTTAGGTTTATTTTTATTTTGGGTTGGATGATTATTAGATTAGAATAAATTTAATAAGGATAATTTAATCATTTCATCATATTAGGAAATCCCATAATTTTATAGGGCGGATGGTCTAAAGACTCTAAATAACGTAGGATCCTCTCAAATTACAAAGGGTCCAAAAAAAAATCGTTCTTTAACTATATATCGTGTTTTGTCCGTAAATATATTCACACCCATCAAAACACGACGACCTTGCAATAGGTGTTATAAAAAAGACCGTACACCCAAGTTATATTATATCGCTCCCTTTTCTGGCCAAAATAGCGGGGACCGTTAAAAAGTTGAAAACCTTATTTCAAAATTCAAATTTCATTTGAAAACCAAAAAATTTCTTCTCCTTCTACTAAGCCAAGAAGAGCTCCGAGAGAGAAAGAGAAAGTAAGAAATTAGGGTTTCAGGGAAGAGATCGATTTCGAGAAATTTCAATGGCAGAAGTTATTAAAGGAAGGAGTGGAAAACGAAGGGGAAAGACAACTGAAGCTTTAAGTACCGAGAAAAGAAAGAGAGAAGAGGAAGATTTAGATCTTAATCTTTCTAGGTAGTATTGTTTATCTCTTTCACCAATTTCACTTTTCCGATCTGTTTATTGAAGTTCTATTGAATAATATTGTGTTTTATGATTTTTTTTTTCCAGTGATATTCAAGGTATTATTGCAGCACTGCAAAACATTCGAGAAAAAGCTCATAAAGATGATAAAAAGAAAACTGAAGAAACGATTTCTAGGTAACATCTCTTTTAGTTTGATAACTTTCAGATCTGAAAATTTCGACAAAGGAAAAAACCGATTTCGGACTTGATTTTATATAAAGAATTTAGGCGATTTGATGTGTGACAATTTCCCTCTTAAGTTTCTAATGTTAAGTCTCTATTCGGATTTGTCTTGATTTTGTTTATATCTGAATTGTACTGAAGAAACTATGGTGTGATTTTATGGTTTGAACTTATTTTCTGAATCAGTGTGGCTTCAGAAGTTAAGACAATACTAAATGATGCAAAATCTAAACTCGAGAAAGAACGGTGAGATCTTGAACAAGTTCATAGTCTTTAGATCTGTTTGTGTATTTGGTTTGAAAATCTCTCTTAAGTTGTCATATGATGTTTTTAATTACAGGCAGACTTTCGTGAAGGCACTTTCGAAGAGTTCTAAAGAGGTATATAAACACATAAAAAAATTTGTTAATATTTTGGGTTTATAAATAGTTAGATTATGAGTATTCTGGTTTTAGTGGGTTATATGGTTTGCTTGAATTGCAGTGTGAGAACTCTTTGAAGGACGAGTTTGCCAAATTCCAGTCAGTTTATGAGAAGTTTTCTAAGGAGAAAGCAGCACATCTGCAGGCGTTTGAAGGTAACTGTCTTTAAGAATCGGGCATTTCATTTATATGAGAAGTGCATCAGCTGAACATGTTTAGAATAGAAAAAATATGTCGATGATTATATTCTGCTGGTAGATTGTTGTTTTTGTTTGAGACTTTGTCATTTGGTAATGTCAAATTAAAATTACAGTAGAAAGTACTTCGTTGGGAAAAAAATTATCTGACCAAGAGTCATTGCTGTTCATGTTAATATGTTAGCCTAACTGGTTTGGAAATGAGATTCAGTAATAAGACGCCACTAATTTTAGAAATCACACTGTGCGTTGAACTAGCGGAATGTACCAGTGCTTCCGCACATTGTAGTCATCCATTTTCTTCAATAAATCTCTTAACTACTTTTGTTCTCATAACCACATGAATGATATTCTTGAAAGGGTTGGATGACAGGAAAATCAGTGTTGCTAAATAAGTCTCGCATTTATGACTATCTGACTTGTCATGGATTTTAACACTTACCCATCAGCTTGACTGCAGACCAGATTAACTGTTGTTGTCTACCAGACTACCAGTTTACTAGCATGTTTCCTTTGCTTAGCTAATTTAAGTATATTGGTTACAATATTACCTCTTGATAGAAGTGATGCAAATCAGAATCATGTGATCTGGGTATAATTGCATTACTAATTGAATAACCCACTGCTGCAGTGTTTGTCAGTATGCTACAACCATATCCAGTGCCTTGCATAAAGTAACTCGAAATTGGAGCACTGATTCAGTATACTTGTACCTATAGAATGATATGCTCCCTAATAGAGAACGAAAACCCAAAGCCATTTATTCCACCAACTGATTTAGAGGCAAGAAGTTGAACAATGATTGTCTTTTCACAGATATATTCTCCAAATTTGACAATGAAAAAGAAAAGCTGTATCTTCGTTACGAACAACAGAGTGAGTAACATAATCTTTCTCAACAACTTTAACTCATTTGTTTTGTCTGAGCTTTTTTCTACATGTTGATTTACGAAATTTGCTATTGGTCTATGTTGCAGGGAAGAAAGAAAAGAGTATGTTATCTGAAATTGAGAAAACCTGTGCTGATAAAATCACTGCAGCTGAAGAGTCTGTAAAGAAGAAAAAGAAGGTAATTGAGCTTATCTTGGAAGCATATCCTAATACAACTTTGTGTAGAGATCATAGCAGATTCAAATCTTTCATATATTTCTGGAAAACAGGACGACAAATCATTCAGCATTTTGCGCAAATCTCTTGGCTCATTTCTGGATGGTGCCTCAGATGATGATCTCCCAGCTGATGAATGTTTATGACTTTTTAACACATCCTGAAAATTCCTCTTCCACAGTTACTTTCAGTAAGTATTAGGTTCTAACTTTTAAATAGTCTGGTTTCTTAGTTCTATTATAATGTAATAGGACTCCATTTCAAACATTTTTACATCCCCACTTGTAAAAGCTTTAAAAGGTCCCTACTCATTTTACGTGTTATATAAGTAAGACTGTAACTATCTACAAATATAACTATTACGTACTGAATATATATGCAACAGTTTAAGTTATGCATTATGGTATTTTGATATCATGCAGAATAGGGAAACCTTGGTATGAGATCTTCTAAACTAGGTCTCTTAGTGTTCATGAATTCTGGACCTTAGTATGAGACCTATTAAACTAGGCTTCTTAGTGTTCGTGAACTCTGAACCTTAGAGCTTGGAAGAGCCCTCTTTAGCTTCCATTTACTCTTGTTATTACCTTGAACCATTTACCTTACAGTTTCAGTTGTTATAATCTATCTGGAGCAACCAGATAACAAATCTGACCAATTTCCAGAACATAAACCGCCCAGTTAGTTTGGTCTTAGAACCCATAGACAACTGAGATAGAGACTATGTTACAAATAGACCCCTCTATCTCAGTTGTAAAAGGTCCCTACTCATTTTACTTGTTATTTCTGTGATTCTTGAGAGGGGTCTATTTGTACGCTCTTTCAGCTGTTTTTTGCTTACTCCGGTCCTGGTAAGCTTTTTTTAATCTATTGTTTCCATTGCCGGTCAAAGAGAAAAAATAATGGCTGGGAAATTTGGAATTCATATTAAGTTTGTCAAGTAGTTTAGCCCCGGTTTTGGAATTCATATTAGTTTCATAAACTGTTAGTTGTTAAACATTTTGTGATGGTTTTGTAAAACCAGTACTTTCTCGTGAATGGTTTTGAAACCCCTGTTTCACCAATATACAGACTATTTTTTTATAGGATTAGTGAGTAGCCTATATAGGCTATAATGTTAGGTTGACAGAACGAGACAATAAAGAAATTGCTAGAAAATTAGAGCTCGTGTTAGTCTTACGGATTCCAAAACTATCAAGTGGTGGTGTGACCCCATTGATTGTTGGATTCCAACTTAAAAATGAAATGTTACAAGTTACTCACACCAGAGTTGGTTCTCAGTAATATCATAAGTTCATAACTATATGGTTAAGGACTAAAGCTTGATTTGTTTTTGATGACTTATTCAGAAGTACTACAAGTGAAAGTCGAACTCCCGAACCCTCTCAACATTCTTGAAAAGAAAGATGACAGGACCCTTTAGCCAAATAAGCTGGACTTCACTTCGTAGGAAAGGTGAAAAAGACCTTACCATACCACCATACTACTTGTTGGTTTCTGTAATTCAATAAAAACGATTTTTTGGGACTCCTAATTTGAGGGGACCATCCTCCTATTTTGCTAAGGTTAGAAAGTAATTCCTGACCTCTCATATTCATATAATTTTACTAATGATAAAAATACCCTCACTTAATTAAGAGGTAATAATTAGAGTTAGTTAACTTAGTTAATTGTTAGTCTTAGGAGATAAAATATTGTTGTGTTAGAGAATTATAATTATTGAGAGAGAGAAGGAGAAAGAGAAGAAGAATTTTGTGAAAAAAAATCTTGAAACCTGGATTCGGTGATTCTTAAATTTAAAATGAGTGATTCTAGTGCAAGATCAGAGGAATCGGAACCTTCAAATCGTAGAGTAAACAAAGTATTCGTTTTAATCTTCACAATGATCCAGAGATGGATGATTTGTTAGCATGGTGAATGTTTTATTACCCAAACTTAATCTCAATCTCAAAATGAGGGTTTTTACGAGATAAACGAGGATCACAACGAAGAATATGAAGATTATAATGCTTCTGATGCTCAGGTATACTTGTCAATGTGTTTTTGTTGCTTGGATTGGCTTAAATTTGGTGAAAATATAAAAAAAATTAGCTTAGATTCAGAGCTCGATATAAGTTCGTCTAGAACATTGAAGAACACAAGTAGTCGAACTATGCGTTAATGGAGGCTTGGATTAAGTTCGGTTACCTAATTGAAGAACACTTAATGTTCGGCTAGTTCGAGCTGAAACATAGTTATGTTCGGCTGGTTCGAGCCCAACATTTTCTTATCCGAACTCTTAGTTACAGAAGTAGCGGGAACTTTTAAGTACAAAGTTCGGCAGTGTATGGCTGTAAAGGGCCTAGACGAACTTAAATGTTCGGTTCATATAGGATTTGTCGACTTTATCGAACTTGTATGTTCGGTAGGATATGCAGATATATGCTTAGCCGAACTTTATAATATTTTTTGTTGCAACTAATATTGTCATATATTTTGTAGGAACAATTGGAGCCTGTACCTAGGGATGATCAGCCTACTCCTGTTGATATTATGCATGATATTACATCACATCATTATGCAAATGACTTGGTAGGTTACCAATTTATGTGTACTTAAATGGTTCAAAGAAAATTGTCAAGTTTTGAAACTTTACGTTTTGCTTAATGTAGACATGAGATAATCCCGATGAAGCAAAAAGTTAGGCTAGAGAACATTCAAAACGGGATATGTGTGTATTGGTTTTGAATGGAAAATCTAGTAAAACCTGCTTTGAAATGGTTTGTGAGAGAAGTCGTAAGCTAGAAAGCCACGAGAAGAAGGGTTATGTGTATATCGGAAAGACCGGGAGGAAGAATGTAACTATCTCAAAGAAGACCAATTGCATGTTCAAGCTTGTGTTTAATTTCAACAAAGAATTTAGGAAATAGGTTCTATCCAAAGTTGTTGAAGGTAGACATAATCACAAACGTCCTGAACATCTTGAAGGACATTCAGTCGCAGCAAGGCTCTCCCCTCTTGAAATGGAGAAACTAGCTAAGATGAGGAAAATGCGTATTCCACCGATTATTATGCTTCATATCATTAAACAAAATAATAAGGATAACCTCTCCTCTTTTTCCACCATTTACAATGCAAACGAGATGTTGGAAAAGAAGAAATGGAGAGATAAGAAAGTAAAATGTAACAATTGTTTTATATGGTATAACAGAAAAACTACGTCGTTCGAAAGCAAGTAGGTTCGGATGGAGAAATAACACATCTTTTTATTGCGCATCCGATATGTATTCAGTTGGCGCAATGCTTTTATCAAGTTCTTATAATGGATTGTACATACAAGACTAATAAGTACGAGATGCCATTGTTGAATTTTTTTGGGCGCATGTCGACCAAGTAATCGTTTAGCGTGGCGTTTTATTTTTTGAAGGATGAGCATGGACCTAGTTACACTTGGGCGCTGCAACAAGTGAGGTGAATCTTCCGAGGTGATAATATTCCTGGAGTTATAGTCACCGACAATGAATTCGCATTAATGAATGCAATAAATGTAGTCTTCTCGTTAGCGCATAATCTTCTATGTATCTTCCACATATGGCGCAATGTGATGCATAAGTGCAAGCCTCAAATTCTACCACCTAAGAAAAGATGTTATGATGAGATAAATAAGCTACTGGAAGACAAACAAGCCAAAGCCAAGGAGGAATTTGATGAACAATATAAATTAAATGAAGCCAAATAGGCTTGTTTCTCCAATAAATAAGGCTCATTGACTTGGTCTCTCACGGAGAATGATTACAACCTAAATCTTGCAACGTTTATCGGGCATTGGAATAGCCCCGAGTACCCGGATATGATTCTGTATTTGTTGAGGCAATAGTTGGAATCACACAAAGAGAGTTTATGGTTTACCAACTAACACAAACATTTGGGCAATCAAGCGACGAGTTTGGTAGAGTCGTCTCACCACCGGTTGAAGAAGAATCTTTTTGGACGTGTTGATCATTTTGTGTCGGTGTTTGATGCTATGGAAAATTACTTCACTCGCGACATGGATAGGATCAAAGAGAAGTTCCAAAAGAGCTTATCTTCAAGACTAAGAAATGGGGTGATCTTCCGTTGCTCAAGGGAATCCATTAAAATGGTCCCATGTATGTATTAAGAAGTTGATGGTAGAAGTCGATTTGATTAAGGATTGGGACATCAAGTCGGACGAGGTGTGTGTTTGTAACATGAAGAAGTCGATTGGATTACCTTGTCGCCATATTATAGTGAACTATGAATATGGTGTCATTCCTTTAGACGACATTGATCCATTTTGGAAACAATTAACTTCCAACCCTCCCACGGAAGAGCCCAGAGAAGAGTTTGGGGATACCGAGTTAGGAAGAACCATACTTGAGATGTACCACAACATGAACAAAATCCAACGATAAATATTTTGGGATGGCATGAGGACGATCATTTATCCACACACTATGGATAATGTTTACGAAACGGAAAAGTGCAAGACCAAAGGTAGGCCAAACACCAAAGAAACAAGGAAACAAGAGAGAAAGTATGCCAATATTTTGGCTAAGAAGCATGGTGACATACACGCTAATCATAGAGATCCATCGGGTCACAGTACACTGCGGCAATGTACGCCGAAGAATCAAACAAACGAGATCAGAGTAGTGAGGAAAAAGCCGAACCAAGTGAACGTGATATGAATAAATGAGGTCCGATGTTTCCATCGCCATCAAGTGAACCACCTATTGGAGACGTGAATCTAAAGCGAACATTTGTTGATATGGCGTACCTCAAAGAACTACCTCAAATCATTCATGAGTACGTCATATCCACCGACGACATCCCTGGCGATGGCAATTGGAAAACTAAGGTCGTTTCAGTACCGTGCCAAGGAATACAATGGTTGTGAAATCACTTATATAAGGAAAAAGTTGCTGAAGAAACTACGAAAAAACCCGCATTTTACAAGACAGTGACGGGAGGGTTGGGTGGTGGGGTGAACTTGGAGTTTATAAATTATCAAAGTCGTCTACACGGGCAATCTATTACACAGGATCACTGGATGACTATGCCTATTTATGGGCACTTAATCGCCGAAGCATTCAATTGTGTGGTTCATTATTTCTCAATAGGTTATAGTGCTACATTCACCCCAAAATCAAAGAAAGGTGTCCAACTGCATCGAAGAGTGTTCATTGCATTGGTTAGAGGCAACCACTTTATCGGTCTCTGTTTAAAACCCGAATGTCAAATTCCTCTGTTGTGCCAAACTTCATATTGGGAAAGATTTACTACCAATGATATGAACATTTGGTGTAATTTGTATGAGGCAAATATGGATATGTGGATAGCTTTGAAAATGTCTCAGGAAAAAGATAATTCCCAATCAATTGTAATTGAGTGAATGAGACATGCAATTGAACTAAATGTTTTTTGTAGATCATATATTTTGAATGAAAAGAATATTTTGTCGATATTGTGTTTATTTTTCACAAAGTTCGGATTCAAAAAAAGAATTTATACTTACCGAACTATTATTCGACTAGGAATCACCAATTTCGGCTAAGAAACGCACAATCCAGAGTAATGTTCGGCTAGTAATAATAATTTCAAATCGAGCCGAACTTGTAAAATATTACAGGCTCAGCTTGTGTCAAAAGTTCGGTTATAAATAAAATATTACAGGTAGCCGAACTTTTGTAAATTTACCAAGTTTTTTTGTATCAGAAGTTCGGTTAGTAATTATTTATTGCAGGTAGCCGAACTTTTATGATTTC
Organism: Papaver californicum; assembly: GCA_023531435.1. Taxonomy (NCBI): domain Eukaryota; kingdom Viridiplantae; phylum Streptophyta; class Magnoliopsida; order Ranunculales; family Papaveraceae; genus Papaver; species Papaver californicum. The sequence continues at coordinate 4,591,766 of JAJJMC010031210.1, read as the reverse complement.
ACCAGGGATTTTTGGTGTCATAAGTTCAGCTAGGTTTGGAAATTTACTCCCTAGCCGAACATTACTCTGGATTATGCGTTTCTTAACCGAAATTCTACATATTAGCCGAACATTACACAAGAGTTTTAAAAATTTTTCCATTAAATCTGCTACTAATACTGAATTACAAGGATGTCATAA
>JAJJMC010031210.1:4560909-4591576 GCA_023531435.1 Papaver californicum | reverse complement strand
AGCTCTGCGATGATATCGCTTTACCTAACGGAGTATTCTAATGTATTCTCGCAATGTATATTGCAACATTTAAAATCTTTCAGCTAATTCTAACCATTTACGTTTTTTAGGATTCCCATCTAATTTGAAATGAAATTCTTTGACTCTCTTCCAAAACATTGATGTAACGTTCATGAGGCTTTTCACGATAAGCCGGAATGAAAGCTTTAACAAGCCTTACATCATCCTCAACAGTGAATGGTTCCAATTGTTATAAAACTTGAAAAAAAATAGAGGAAGAGAGAGTATTTGTGTCAAAAAATTGAAGTTAAGACGAGAAACGTTGGTGCAAAATGAGTTAGATAGTGCAACATTTATATAAAAAGAGGCCTCAACGGATCTATTTTTCAAAAAACGAGATAATTTCTCTCTAACCTATAAGCCCGGGAAGATCAAAATTTTCTATGCCTAGCCGAACTCTCTAATTCAAATGAAAAAGATAGTTCGGCTAACAATTCAATTTTTTATAGTTACCGAACATTTTTCTATTTTTACAAAAATTTAGACGTTGTCAACCGAACACTTGGTTTGTTAACCGAACCAATAGTTCGGCTACATCAAAATTTGTTATGCCTTGTCGAACTGTTTAATTTAAATGAAAAAGAAAATCGGCGAACAATTCAGTTCCTTTTAGGACCCAACATTTCTCTGTTTTACAAAAATTTAAACGATGTCAACCGAACACTTAGCTTCTTAACTGAACCAACCATTCGGTTAAGTCCCTAAATGGATTTTCTAACCGAAAATTCACTCAACATGTAACTTCATAATACTGTTTAAACATAAAATAAAATCCAACAAAAAAATAACATACCTTGTTCATCACTTACTACATATTGTTCAGAGAAATTGTTCAAAGTAACTAAAACCATCCGAGAAAAACGAAAGAAAACGGAGCATAGATATTCAAAGTGATCAATCTCATTGATCTCATGAAATTCTTCCACTCCTTATTAGTCGCGACTTGGTCCTAGTATCAGCAACTTTTTCTCGTTTATTCTTCTTCTCCTTCTCCTTAAGCTCATCAACAACTTCATCTTCCTCAACTGCACCTATGTACTCACCAGCTTCGTTGTAGTATGGGTTTACACCTGAAAAGTTTTTCTCCCTGAAAAAGAGTCGAGGATCAAAATACGGATCAGCCTCCATCATTCGAATCATTTCTGCCTTCGATCCTTCATCCGAAGATGGAACTTCAACGTAGTTGAGGGGATTGTCGGCATTGTTCCATTCAGATTCAGGTTCGTTCATATCTCGTGTAAAATCCATATGGTCGGTTGTCAGTCAAGAAAAATATTTTCAAGTTCTCTACTTCACAAATATTGATTTGAGTATATTAGTAAGAACAAGTCCGTTCATCAGGGAGATATGGGTTCCCAAGTTATTTTGATTACTTACGTAAATATGGGGTTTTTGATTATGATTGTAACTAAGTTTCACTAAAGCAAATAGATTAAAATGAATATCAGAGATAAAAAGTACTGGTTAGAGAATTCATCTTCCATCTTCCAACATGTTATCAACCGAATCATACTCAACATTCATTCACTCTGAATATCAATAACCCTAAAGCATCATATCGCAGGTATACTCCGGCTAAACTCATATTATTATCAAAGGCGCAAGAGCCACTCTTTGAATCCTTTTCAACGAATAAATTGGCGCAAGAGACACTCAAGTTTAACCCAATGAAAGCAATGGTCTTTGTAAGTTGAGGTTATTTTAAGCAATCCGGCGCCAGAGTCACACGGATTTAACCTAGGTCACGCTTCTACACATAACATCATTACCAACTATGTTGTGCTACTTGTAACAAGGATCTTTCGACAATTCTGGATCTCAAACCCTAGTTTAGATATAGATATCAATGCATGTTCATCCAATTCGCGACTTAAACAAACAAGCAATCAATCATACATGGCGTTATAAACTGCATGAACAATATTGAAGAGATTATGAACATATGAGAATGAATACTTCAATTAATAAACATGTTTTCCTACTTAGGACTACATCTCTAACCAATAAGAAAGGTTTAGTCATCATGGATTTCTCAAAATCCATGGAAAATATATAAGAAAGCAAGTAAAGTAAACCCTAGAAATCGTGATGATCAATCGCAACTCCAAGCCCTAGCCATTGTTCTCCTTCTCCTTGTGTAAAAGATATTGTCAAGCTCTCCTCTTCATGTCTTGGAAGTCTCCTTTTATAGTACTTTATGATATCTAGGGCTTAATATCCTTTCGGGACTAAGTTGCATCCATTTAGAAGTCCAAAACGCGTCGAACGGACCCCCATAGGCTTACTACAATCGGCATAGGCAATTCTCCACAAGCAATGCCGGTTGTTAGGTCAAACTTTCTTCCACCAAACTTGCTATAGCCGGCATAAGTATGTCGCTTATGAGCAATGCTGACTGTTGGTGTTAAAATACAAGTTTTTCTGCCTGAATTCATGTCACGGCCGGCATTCTATGTGTCCCTAATAGCAATGCCGGATATTGAGTTGTAGATGATCTTTTCTTCGTCCCGACTACTTTTTCCATAACTTCTTCGTCTGAACTCGGAATGACCTCATTCTTTTTTTGTTTACTTTGTATTCTCGTTCTCTTCAAAATGGTATTAAGATATCCTGTATTTGAATGAGTAGAATTTGGTCTTTGGCCCTTCTTCACTTGTAGAACTCAATTTTCTTATTCATTTCATGTCGTAACGAACTTCTTTCTTCTTCTTTGGTTGAATATACTTCAAAACTCCTAAAAAAACTCAAAAGAACACAAAATCAAAGATTAATGATATGAAAACTAACAAGAAAGCAATGAATAAGAGCATCAAACTAATGCAAATAATGCACCTATTAAATTCCCCCACACTTGCCTTTTGCTAGTCCTCGAGAAAACTACCTAACTAAGCTAAACTAAAATACAACTCCATTTTTTTTAGTACACGGTTACACTTAGCATGTGTAATAAGCCTTTAAACCCCTAGGTGTCCCTGGCAGACGAGTTATTGTCTCATGAGGGTTTACAAGAGGTATACCCACAAAACCTAAATTCCAAATTTCAAAAATTCCAGAACACATGCATCCAAAGAGCTACAAAGACATAAAGTTTCTGCACACTAACAATAAGAAGTTAGAAGTATCAAAGAACATGCTTAACCCTTGAGTTAGGAGAAAACCACCATACGAAAGAATCCAGGTTCGAGAGCGATCGAATGTTTCTGTATCACCAATAGGGTTTTATGAAATTGACACTCAAAAGACGCAATTTATGGTTCTCTTGTGTGCAGGCAGGAATGAAGATTGAAATCCTACACACGTTAAATAGTATGAAGGAAAAGGAACCTTCTGAATTATATGAAGATGTTATCCCATAGAGATGTGGGACGAAAAAGAACCTTTTTTCTTTTTTTTTATGATGATTTCTAAGAAAGAAAATCAACCACTATGCAAGGATGGGAATGATTACTTACCTTCTCACCTGATTCACAATCAACATCACTCTCACAGAATCTAATAGAAATGTCTTCAGTCTCCGATCTTCAACTGTTGATGATGAACTCTTGAACTTCGTAGAACCTTGACAATTGTAACTTTTTTTCCGTGAATTCATTGTTGCTTGAAACTTCTTCATAGATTTCTTCTTCCCCACGACCTTATGGAATGAATACCAAAAACAAATATAAACTAAAGCATTATATATATTTTTTCTTATATATATGCATATATATTTTATTTTATTATTTTATTTTATTTTTTGAAGATGAAAGATAAATAAAATGAACGATGAAACTACTACGGGCGTGTGATAAAGACTTTACCACTTGATTCTTCATAACTTGTATTGTTTCGATATCATGAACTTCACTAACTCACATCTTTTGATTTCTTTCGCTCTTGTACATAAGTCTTCAACATGTATATATAATTCTTCTCATTGTATTGTTGTTTTACTTGAATATGAAATTTTCTCTTTCTTGTACTATTGCTTGTAAACCTTAAACGTCTTCAACTTTCCTATAAATTTGTAATGCTCCGCTTGTTGATGATGATATATTTCTATGGACCTGTTGTTGTCGAGAGAATGGTGCCAACTGCAAACAAGAATACAAGATAGAGTTAGCAATTCTGATGACACCCTCATGATTGATGAAATAATACTCAAGAGATCAAAAAGTAGTGCTGAAATTAGTGCGAAGTTGGGTAGCTCATCATTCTGCACTGAATTTCCGCAGATGAAACTCTCTAAACGGACAATTTAAACAGGTACAAAGAACTGAAGGTTTGGTGCCTCACTCATGCGTATTGAATGATCAGGTACTCTAATATTGTATTCTCTACCGGCGGTTTAAGTCCATTTTTGTCATCTCTAGCCTCTCAACAACTATGCACCCCGAATATAATTCTCAAATACTTCTAATTTCAGTTATTTCAATAAGAACTCTGTATGTAGACTTAGCTAGAAGTACACTAAGTTACTCTAAAATCTCTAAAAGTTGGAGGTGTTCATGCAAATATGCACAATTTTTTTTTAAAAATCGCTACAAAAGCGAATACTAAAAATCTAAATGCTTAACCACTCCCCCACACTTAAACTTTACAGTATCCTCAATGTAAATTGATTTGTCCAATGTAAAAGTCAAGATAGGAAATTCCTAATATGACAAAACTAAATAAAAAGATAAAAATAAAAATAAAAATACAAAACCAATGGGTTGCCTCCCATTTAACGCTTAGTTTAACATCCTCAGCCTGATTGTAAACTTTTTCGCTACCCATTAGCCCGCATCTAATATGTAATGAAAACTCGATTGAGCATTATTTGGGCATCCAATTCCTTCAAAAATACTGAAACTTATGACCTCTCCATCAAGCTCCATAGTCAGGTTGTTTTCGTGGACATCAATCTTTGTTCTAGAAGTACTCAAAAATGGTCTACCCAACATTAAAGGTGTAGACGAGGATGAATTATCATTACTCATATCTAGAACATAGAAGTCCACTGGAAATATTAGTCCGTTTACCTGCACCAAAACATCCTCAACAACCCCTTTTGGGTAAACATTAAAATTATTGACAAGTTTAATAACTACGCCGGTCTCCTTAAGAGGACCAAGATGCAAAGCATTATAAATTGAAGCAGGCATAATATTAATAGATGCTCCTAGATATAGCAAAGCTTTTGTAAACCTGGTTTTACCAATTGTGCATGAAATAGTAAAGCTACGTGGATCTTTCAATTTAGGTGGAAGTTTCTTTTGAAGAAACGCCGAGGCATTCTCCCCCACACTCATTACTTCATTACCGATTAAATTATGCTTAGTAGTGCACAACTCCTTCAAGAACTTCACACAACGATGAACTTACTTGATTGCTTCAATGAGAGGAATGTTCACTTGGACTTTCGTGAAAACGTCCAAAATCTCTTTATCTTGTTCCACCTTCTTATTAGCTTTAGCGAACCTGCCTAGAAAGGTAGAGGAGTAACATAAGTAGAAACATGACATTGAGGCTTTTCTTTTGATACCTGACCATATTTCAAATGAGTTTTGAGTTTTTCCTCTTTAGTCGGCTCCTTTAGAGAATTTTCACTACCCTCAACAGTAATTTTTGATTGCACATTCGGTGTACCACTTCTCAATGTACCAGCATTAACAATCTCTCTTGGTTTAACAAGAGTCTAGGAAGGGAGTTTATCACTATCCTGTGTATTTAACTGATTAATCTCACTTGCCATAACACCCATTTGCATATGCAGCTCATTAATAACATTATCAGTTTTCTGCTGATTTAGATCTGCTAGTTTTTGATTCTGTTGTACCACGAAGATTAAAGTCTTCATCAAAGTAAGCATCTATGGTGATTCTGAGTTTTGAGCTATTTGTGGTTGTTGTACTTGAGGTTGGAACACACTAGAACAATTATAAACAGGATACGTAACTGCAGCTTCCTTGATAACATAACTAGAGTGTGGCCGGTCTCTACATCCTTGATCACTGGTGTTGGAGTAAAGATCACATTGTTGTGTTTGTTTTCTTGAGAAGAGAGCATTGACGTGCTCCACATGCTCATAAGCTCGACGTGATGGTTGTACCACCACAGATGCAATTTGTTACACCATCGCTGTCAAGTTGCCTACCTATTGACGTAACTCATTATTTCGTCAATTTGATTAAATCTCTTAATAAATGGCTCAATTCTTTAGCTTGTGATACTGTTTTGTTCATTAAAGCACCACCGCTTGCGGCATCAAGGAGATTTCTATCACCTGGTAGTAGACCATCGTAAAAATACTGGATAATCAATGAGTCACCAAATTGATGATACGGGCAGCTGGCCACCAATCTCTTATAACGTTCCCAACATTCATATAATGTTTCTCCTGCCATCTGTTTAATCCCACAAATCTTTTTCCCAATTTGAGTTTCCTTAGATGCAGGGAAATACCTCACTAAAAATAGTTTCCTCAAACTATTCCATGTTGTTACACTGCCAACAGGTAAACAATATAACCATTCCTTAGCGGTGTCTACCAAGGAAATTGGAAAAGCTTGTAACATAGCTCCATCTGCATTAGTCTCTACCAATAGCATGGCCATGACCATGTTATCAAAATCCATTAGATGCTTGTTCGGATCTTCATTAGCCATTCCATGGAATTTGGAAAGCTCTCGAATCAACCCTGACTTGATCTTTAAGTTGGATGTTGTTTGAATACACCATTCATGTGTATCCATCTTGTGAGAAGCTAGTTCTTTGAGTGTACAATTTGCATCACCCATTGATTCTTTCAGTTTGTCTTTCAATTAAGTACCTGAAACACAATTTTTAAAGAGAAATTAAAAACAAAAATAAGAAATCAAAAACAAAATAACAATCTGTTATGCTTCCCCGGCAGCGGCGCCAAAATTTGGTCGGTTGTCAGCCAAGCAAAATTATTTTCAAGTTCTCTACTTTAAAATTATTGATTTGAGTATATTAGTAAGAAAAAGTTAGTTCCTCAGGGAGATATGGGTTGTCAAGTTATTTTGATTACTTACGTAAACAAGGGGGTTTTGATTGTGATCATAACTAAGTAACACTAAATCAAATAGATTAAAACGAATATCAGAGATAAAGAGTACTGGTTAAAGAATTCATCTTCCATCTTCCAACATGTTATCAACCGAATAATACTAAACATTCATTCACTCTCAATATCAATAACCCTAAAGTATCCTATCATAGGTGATGTGGTTGTAGATGGTGGTAAGAATGGGTTTCAAACTCTCGAACTTGTGAAGACTGATTTTAAACTTACTCGTAATTTAGACAAGAAAATAAATAAAAGATAATGACAAAATTACAAGGAACTAAGACTCAAAATTCCACCGATTTTCACCTTCATGTGGTACAAATATTGATTCTTAACCATTTAAGCTCTTTTTAGGGACTTTTTTTGTTTGCCAAAAGTAGATTTTTTGAAACATTGATTGTAAATCCTTAGCATGGACCATCAAAACACTTAAGCTAAGCATGACTTATCAAATTAAATGACAACCAATTAAGAAAAATCATGAAACAGTTAAAATAAGTGCAAAAAAAATCATAGAGAATCGGATATAGTTAGCAAACAAGTGTGGAGAATAGCTTCCTCCATTGTCCCAATGATGGGGTTTAGCTCATCTTGCTCAAAACACCCTCAAAAAATTGATACATAGCTCAAAAAGTGTTTGAAAGATAAAAAAAATAATAACACAGGTGGTTTGCAACGGTGTCACTACGTTGCAGACCACTGTTTTCACTGTTACAGAAGAGAAGTGTTTTCAGCTGAAGATAAACGTTGCAGATGCTAAGATATCCGTTGCAGATGGGTTGAATAAACCGTTGCAGCTGAAGATAAATGTTGCAAAGACGAAGATATCTGTTGCAGATGGGTTGAAGAAACCATCGTTTATTATCTGTTCTTGAGCAGCAACATATTTTTTCTGGATTCTTTTTCTTGTGTTTCTGCCCTCCCCCCCCCCCCCCATTTCTTTTTGTTTTGATTCCCTATTTATATTAGCAACCTAGCAGCTCCAAATCCCTTGAATATCTTCTCTTTCAATGGCAGCCGATTCTCTTTTAAATGAAAAATACTCGACAATTTTTTTTCTGATTTTGTTTCTTTCTCAATTCTATTGCTCCCTTGTTTATCCGAACAATCTTACAAAAGATGGAGATAGAATCCAAACCAAATCTCATAATATATTCGTATTATCCAAAAACAGAGAGAAAAATATTTCCCGTGAAAGTAATTTTTCTTTCCTATTTGAGGATTTCAAATCGTGTGCAAATCTTAAAAATATGGTACGAATATACTCCTTGTCTTAACTCTCGAGATGCAATCCAAAACAATCTCCAAATCCCGTCTTTGATTCACGCTGCTGAGAAGATAATCTTCCCGCCATTTTCCAATTTGAAGTTGAAAAGAAGGTGCCCCTTAGCCAACTGCATGGATGCCTTTATCAATTTTGGGTGCCTTTAACACTTTTTCGAGCTAATTTTTCTAAGAATATTTATTTATTTCCCAAAAATACCTACAAACACTTAAAATAACACAATTAGTACATGATCGAGCACAATCAATATAAAGAATTGAGACGAAACAGATACAAAAATGTGTATCAAATACCCTCAAACTTATTATTTGCTAGTCCTCGAGAAAATCTAATCTAGAAAATAAAAATCCTAACTCACTTTCGTAGGCATCGCGATTGCACTTAGCGTGTGCAACAAGCCTTTAAACCCATAGGTGTCCCTATCGGACGAGTTTTAGTCTCGTGAGGGTTTACAAGAGGTGTACCCACAAAACCTTTACTCCAAACTCTAGCTACTTGTGAATGATTGAGGGTAGACACTAAACAAGCTATTTAGTTGGCATACTAAATTCTTCGGCTATGGGAATCATTACCCTATATGAGTCCAAATGTTGTACACGAGTTTGCACTCAGCATACTAAAATTCATATATAAGAAAACAAAGCTCTACTTAAGTAGTCGTTCAACCATGATACTCAGAATCTATCAAAGTTCAATCACATGAAAAGATTTAGAAGATGGATATGGAGATGATGAAGTTTGGGCATGTTGACTAAGGTGAACGGTGTTTCCCATATCTGTCTGAAGGTCAGTGCCAGGATGAATCCTAATGGATTGAGATACGCTCCCACTGGTCTTACTCCTTATACTAATATCGACTCAGATGGTATATACAAGGTACCCAACGATCGATTTATTGAAAGTAAAACAATTATCTTTATATTATTAAATATACTGACAACATGATTAGATCTTTTGAATCTAAGTGCATGCTCCTTTTTATCATATTACATGATAGTTCACATGGATCCTGCACTCCACGCTTGCTTAGGCGACGGAGACAAGGAGAACATACACACATTGCAATCAAAATGTCATTTTTTTTTGTATAATGGTCTAAAATACAATAATGGGGCTTGATCTCAAACATTTTACTTCATCCTGACGGAGATAACAATTCGATATTGGTGCCCCACCAAATCACTTAGAGAAACACAAATAATTGTAAAAATTAAAACAGAAGGTGATATGGTCGAGATAGACTTCGAGATATGGTGACAACTATCATGTTATTTCTAACACCTGAGATAGGCATCCTTTTATGAATAGACCATTTAGCTGGGCACACCAATTCCTATAGAAAAAGACCTAAGTTTCTATCTGCCTAGAATGATTAGTGTCATCCTGAATTGTTCACAAGTTTCTAGACTTTGGAGTTTTATATTTCAATAAAAGTTTCTCCCTTACCCCCAAATTTAAATCTAACATTGTCCTCAATGTTCTAAAGATGAATGATTAAAATCATGAACAATGAGAAATTGTTATCAATCGAAGGAAAGGAGTTAAGAAAATATATTACTGTATCACATGAGCATGGATTACCTCCCAAGAAGTGTTAAGTTTAAAGTCTTCAGCCAGACTAAGAAAGAATCAGTCACCTCATAAAATCATATAACAATAGCCGGAACAGTTATGGGTCATCTGAATAAAATAATGATATCCAAAATAGAAGGAAACTGCAACAGGACAAGAAAATGAACAAACCGAGCACACCCTTATGTAATTTTCTGTTTAAGACAACTACATCTAGTTGTGGTTCAGGCTCAGGCTCTATACAAGGGTCTAGATAAAATATTTTCATTGGCTGGATTTCCTCATTGGCAGGATCCAGAGAGTCAGGTTGTAGAGTCTGGAAGAACTCAACTAAAAACTTAGAAGCACATAATAATAATCTGAATAATTATGGATCCTCGAAGTTAATCAGATTGGACTCACACAGCTGACTACTATGAAAATGGTAGTCATTCTTAAGCAAATGTGTCGATTCTAATTTCCTAAAGTAATTAGGCTTAGTCCCAAAACTTAATAACTGACATATTTGAAATTCAAACGTTCCCACAATTGGAAGAAAATTTTTTGGTGGGAAAACAAAGTCAATCTTGGTATTATCGCCTGGGTAGACCACATCACTCTAACAACTGAACTTCTTTCTGGACATCAACATGCTTAGGGAATCTAGTTTGAAGATGATCTTGAAAAATGGTAGAGGTGCAAATGTCAAGCCCCAAGTGAGGGACTTTAAGCAGGGATAATTGACAATCACAAGAATCATCGGTAGCCCCAAACTTAGGGTGGACATTACTCTCAGATGGACTAAAAACTGTTGGTTGGATTCTAGGGTCCTTAAGGTCAGAACTGCACTCACCTTCCTTTATAGAAGGAAATAAGGTAGACTTATAAACTGGTAGAAGTTCAAACTTAGCTTTCCATATATTATAAGTGTCCATCAAAGGTGCAGAATCTAACAAAGTTTTCACTTTATTTATAACACTATCATCGTCAACATCAAACCCAAAGTACGCTAGGCATTTCTCTAATGGATCTTCTAACAAAGTGTTTGGCAAAGATTTCTGAATTGAAGTACTAGTTATGTTCACTTTTTCTAAATCATAGATCTCACAAGAAGGTTGTCTACTCATACTAAATAGATTCAGTTCAATAGTCATGTTACCAAAAGAAAAATTAATTATTCTATTTTCATAATTGATGACGACATTATATATAGCTAAAAAGGGACGACCTAAGATCACTGGTATTTGAGCCTCTGGGACCTGAAAAGGTTGGGTGTCTAGGAAAACAAAATCCACTGGGGAAACTATTCTATCAACCTGAATCAAATCATCCTCTATCACATTAAAATTCTCTAAGATTCTATCATCTTCGTCAGAGACTATTGTCTTCGAATCGTTAGACTCTATATCACTAGTCTCAGGACAAACTCGTTCCTTTAAACCATTAGCGGCTTCAAAACAAGAAAATTATACATCGTCTAAAACAATGGTATCTCTAGTCAAATCCTCTTCCTTTTGAATAGGTGAATAATCATTAAAATTATTTGGATTTGAATTAAAAATAACACTATCATCATGAAGCACAAATTGGAGTGACAATTTCTTGATCACTCTGCCTGTATATTTCAAGTTCTTCGTTAATACTATCCTCATCATCATAATAATATGAAGATGTTTGAACCTCGTCTAAATAAGTAGTGGTACCAATTCTATCCTTGTCCTCTTGAATAAGTGAATAATTATCAAGGGAAGCACTATGTTGGCAATTAAGATCATTTTGAGCAATATTATTCTTTGTAAGACTTTCATTCACACTTAATGCAAACCTATTTGTATTCTCAGTTAACTTCTTGAGGGATTCTTCCAGAGAAATAGTTGGACTATTAATTGTTCCCACCATACTTAATACGAACCTATTTGTATTCTCAGTTAACTGATTGAGGATTCTTCTAGAGAAACAAATGGATCACAAGGAGTACTAGATCGCACCTGCTCGTGTGATTTTTCTAGAGAAAGATTTGGGTCATCATAGGGAGTACTAGGTCGCATCTTCTTTAGGGCATCCCTCCAAGACAAATAACTCGAATTTTGCTTATTTTCATGTTCATAAGACGGGTGTACGTACGAATAGTAATTGGGATCACCTTGGTATGAGCAATAACCTCCAAAAGGTTAGTGGTGGTCCCGACTACTATCCACACCATGTTGATAGTAATGATAATGTCTATTTTGAAATTCAGTCGGATATTCATTATATTGGTCCTCATAATACCAGATCGACATTTTCTAACAAAAACTTCCTGATATATTTACAAAAATAAACTTTAAAAATAAATCCTACCGGAAGGGGTTCTAAACAAGCACAAACAAGACCGACTCAACCAAATAAAACCTACTGAATATAGCAAACAAAAAGCATGATGGCTCCAGTTAGATTGTTTCTAGACCAGCTTCTGTTCTTCCAAAATGCAACTAGTTACAATTTTAGCAAATCTGTTAGAACAATCTGAATTAAATTAAGTCGAATAGAAACAGGATAAGCTCTAAGGAGCTTTGATAACCCTGCCTCTTTGGCAACGTTTCATTGGGTTACAAGGCGTTTCAAATCTACTTAACATAATCTTCCCGAACTTTGAGTTATGCTAACAGAGTAATTAATACAGTCCTTGTGAATGACTTTCCTATAAGCTTGGTACCTTATAGGTCTCTTTATAGTCAAATTTTAGGCTTAGGTTCGCATATGTAACATGTTCCTAAGTAGGGAAGAAAGGATACAGTGATGAAATCCGAACCCTTATCTTATATGGTCATTTTCTGCCCTTTACTAGAAAAGTAAATTCCTTATTCAAGTCCTCAACATATATGCATTACGAAGGAATACAGAAAACCCACTGACAGGGGATTTGTGGGTGGTTAGAGTCTTACCTGCCGTCCCAGACGGGCGATGAACCGTTGAAGTCGACTAAGGCCAGCGACTCCTATGTCAGTGTACGAACCCGAGGGGTAGAGACAATATCGTAATTATCGTCCTTCCTTGTGCAGTTTATATTTAATTATCCTTCCGTAAGGTATAAAAATAAAAATAATGTCCAAAATGTCCCAAAGTAAAGTCCAAAGTCCAAATCCAAAGAAAAAGACCAAAAACAAAAAATTATAAAAATAAAAGATTTCCTAATATAATTTTCTAAAAACAAAAGTAAATAAAACCCTAAAAATTAAATACAATTAAAATAAAAAATAAAATAAATTTGTCTTCTTTTTATGTTGTTTTCGATTTATCTTTGCCTGCAAGTCTTTAATCAATCAATATAATCTTTGGCTCCAATTTCTTTTTGATCCAAAACCTGTAATACAAAGAAAAATATCCAAAAACGTAAAATAGAACAAATAAAAATAAAAATCTAACTAAACTAACTAACCTAAAAAAAAGTCTAAAAACAAGTCCGCGTCGGCGGCGCCAAAAACTGATGTGGTTGTAGATGGTGGTAAGAATGGGTTTCAAACTCTCGAACTTGTGAAAACTGATTTTAGACTTACTCCTAATTTAGACTTGAAAATATAAAAGATAAATGACAAAATTACAAGAGACTGGGACTCAGAATTCCACCGATTTTTTCACATTCATGTGGTACAAATATTGATCCTTAACCATTTAAGCTCTTTTTAGGGACTATCTTTGTTTGCAAAAAGTAGATTTTTTGAAACATTGATTATAAATCCTAAGCATGGTCCATCAAAACACTTAAGCTAAGCATGACCCATCAAATTAAATGACAACCAATTAAGAAAAATCATGAAACAATTAAAATAAATACAAAAATATCATAGAGAATCGAATATAGTTACCAGACAAGTGTGGAAAATAGCTTCCTTCGTTGCCCCAGTGATGGGGTTTAGCTTATCTTGATCAAAACACCCTCAAAAGATTGGTACATAGCTCAAAAAGTGTTTGAAAGAAAAAAAAACAAAAAAACAGGTGGTTTGCAACAGTGTCACTACGTTACAGACCACTGTTTCACTGTTACAGAAGAGAAGTGTTTTCAGCTGAAGATAAAGTTGCAGATGCTAAGATATCCGTTGCAAATGGGTTGAAGAAACCGTCGCTTATTATCTGTTCTTGAGCAGCAACAGATTTTTTATGGATTCTTTTTCTTGTGTTTCTGCCCCCACCCCACCCCCCCCCCACCCCCCCCCCCCACCCACCCACACACAAACACACACCTTTCTTCTTGTTTTGAATCCCTATTTATATTAGCAACCCAACAGCTCCAAATCCCTTGAATATCTTCTCTTTCAATGACAGCGGATTCTCTTTTAAATAAAAAAAAACTCGGCAATATTTTTTATTTTGTTTCTTTCTCAATTCTACTGCTCCCCTGTTTATCCGAACAATCTTACAAAAGATACAGATAGAATCCAAACCAAATCTCATAATATATTCGTGTTATCCAAAAAAAGATAGAAAAATATTTCCCGTGAAAGTAATTTTTTCTTTCCTATTTGAGGATTTCAAATCGTTTGCAAATCTTAAAAATATGGTACGAATATACTCCTTGTCTTAACTCTCGAGATACAATCCAAAATAATCTCCAAATCCCGTCTTTGATTCACGCAGCTGAGAAGATAATCTTCCCGCAATTTTCCAATTTAAAGTTGAGAAGAAGGTGCCCCTTAGCCAACTGCATGGATGCCTTTATTCCTTTTGGGTGCCTTTAACACTTTTTCGAGCTAATTTTTCCAAAAATGTTTATTTCTCAAAAATACCTACAAACACTTAAAACAACACAATTAGTACACAATCAAGTACTATCAATATAAAGAATTGACACAAAACATATACAAAATTGTGTCTATTAGCAGCTCTACTCCGGCAAAACTCTTATTATCATCAAAGGCGCAAGAGCCACTCTTTGAATCCTTTTCAACGAATAACTTGGTGCAAGAGCCACTCAAGTTTAACCCAATGAAAGCAATGGTTTTTGTGAGTTGAGGTTATTCTAAGCAATCCGGCGCAAATGCCACACAGATTTAACCTAGGTCATGCTTCTACACATAACTGCATGGTAACATCCTGTCATTAACAACTATGTTATGCTACTTGTAACAAGGATCTTTCGACAATTCCGGATCTCAAACCCTTTAGCTATAGATATCAATGCATGTTCATCTAATTCACGACTTAAACAAACAAGCAATCAATCATACATGGCGTTATAATCGGTAGAACATGAACAATAGTAAAGAGACTATGAACATATGATAATGAATACTTCAATTAATAAACATGTTTTCCAACTTAGGACTACATCTCTAACCAATAAGAAAGGTTTAGTTCATCATGGATTTCTCAAAATCCATAGAAAATATATAAGAAAGCAAGTAAAGCAAACCCTAGAAATCGTGATGATCAATCACAACTCCAAGCCCTAACCCATTGTTCTCCTTCTCCATGTGTAAAAGATAGTGTAAATCTCTCCTCTTCATGTCTTGGAAGTCTCCTTTTATTGTACTTCATGATATCTAGGGCTTAATATCCTTCAGGGACTAAGTTGCATCCTTTAGAAGTCCAAAACGCGTCAAACGGAACCCCATAGGCTTACTACAGCCAGCATAGGTAATTCTCCATAAGCAATGCCGGATGTTATGTCAAATTCTCTGCCCTTTTTTATGTCACAGCCGGCGTAGGTGGTTTTTCCCAAGCAATGCCGGCTGTTAGGTCAAACTTTCTGCTACCAAACTTGCTATATCCGGTATAGGTGTGTCGCTTATGAGCAATGCCGACTGTTGTTCTTAAAATACAAGTTTTTATGCTTGAATTCGTGTCCCGGCCGGCATTGTATGTGTCCCTAAGAGCATTGCCGGATCTTGAGTTGTAGATGATCTTTTCTTCGTCTCGACTATTTTGTCTGTAACTTCTTCGTCCGAACTCGGAATGACCTCATTCATTTTGCGTTCACTTCGTATTCTCGTTATCTTCAAAAAGGTATTAAGAAATCTTGGATTTGAATAAGTAGAATTTGGTATTTTTCCCTTCTTCACTTGTAGAACTCAATTTCCTTATTCATTTCATGTCGTAACGAACTCCTTTCTTCTTCTTTGGTTGAATATACTTCAAAACTCCTAAGAAACTTAAAAGAAAACAAAATCAAAGATTAATGATATGAAAACTAACAAGAAAGCAATGAATAAGAGCATCAAACTAATGCAAATAATGCACCTATTACCGTATCATCCAGCATCATTTGATATATTTCTTCCTCAGTAACTCCTTTTCGTAAATTAAAAAGAGGACGAGAAAGAATTTCAGCCATCTCATCCGCAGAAAAAGTTTCAGCCATTTCAGCCTTTTCCTTTTCCTTTTCCTTTTCCTTTTCCATTGCCTTTACATTCTTTTGGAGCCTAATATGGATAAACAAATGTAAATGTTCGGCTATGAATGGTGTTTATCGACTTAACTGAACGAAAAGTTCGGTCAGGAAGCAAAAAGTTTGGGTAACATAAAGCCAAAGTTACCAAAAACAGAGTATTGTTCGGCAAATAGGAAAAAAATACTGCTGACCGAATATTTTTTTCCCAATTTCGGTCTAAAAATTTCAGTTGATAAGATTTATTATCGATCTAACCGAACTCCGACTATTTTCCTAATCAAATAAGTTCAGTTGAAAAATCAATGTCAAAACTAAAGTTCGGCTAGCCCCTGAATTTTATTCTCAACTGAACTGTTCTCGGTCTTCTTCCTAACAAAAAGTTTGGCTGGTTATCCTAACCGAACTTTTCACTAATACTACCTTTTGAACACTAGTTTTCATGATTTCAAGTCGAAATAACAATAAAAAAACAGATAGAAATGAATGGGATTGTCGGGAATTACGTTCTAACATTACAACTAGAAGATTCAGCCTTTGCTTCTTTCTTTTGGTTCGGTTTAGCCATTGGAACAACTTTTTAGTGATGAGAAGGATGAAGAGGGAAAAAAAAGACGAGTTTTAATTTTAGTAATAGAATTAGGTTTAGATTTAGGTTTATATATCATTGGGGTTAGAGATTAATATTAGTTTAATAAAAGATAACTTAGTCATTTCATCATATTAGGACACCTCTTAGCTTTGTAAAATCGTTCTTCAATAATTTATACTGGATTTAGAATACTACTGGTTTCAGTAGTTCAATAATTTTTATACTGGGTTTAGAATACAACTCGGTAGAAATACAGTGCTAATAGGAATACCGACTCGGTAGAAATACAGTACTAAAGCCTCATCTTTATATCGGCACACGCAGAAGCAAATATCCTATTAGCAGCCATGCATGATATTCTTAAACATGCGAGGTAACAATAAACACTTGAAATGCACCTGGAATGGGGGTCATTATGGCCGACCGGAATGGAGTCGGCCATTTTTGCCTGATCCATCAAGAAACAGTTAAGTCAAGTGCCAAATAAAAGAAGAGATACACCAAAAGCAGATACCAGAAACAAGTATTTCAAGGCGACTTTATTAAACAATGTATGGTTTTGGTTACTTTTGCTTACCAACCAAAAATTACATGAACAATATTAATTATTAGTATAAATATGAGAGCATTAAGGATAAGCTTATAAGAAGGGGAATGGAAGTTTCTACTATTTGTTGCTTTTGTGAAGAAGAAGACGAGACTAGCGCACACTTATTCTGTGAGTGCTGGAGGATTCGACGGATATGGGAGTACTTTGTAGAAGGTTGTAGCGGACGTTGGAATTATACTTCTAATATAACTCTAAATGTTAAGTCTTGGGATTATAATTGGGGAGACGAAAGACTCAATAGAATTTGGAGAAACGTCCCGGTCTCAATTTGGTGGTGCATATGGAAAGAACGAAACACAAGGCTCTTCCATAACAAAAAGAAACCGTTGGGAAGCCTTATTAGAAACGTTAAACTTCAAGCGTTCTTTTGGGCCGAAGCTAATATAAGAATGTTAGGTTTAACGGCAAATATGATAATAGCCTTATGGGATTCTATTTTTCGGCCCCCGTAGTCTTGGGTCTTTTTCTCTCTTCTGTTCTTTCTTTTTCCGGCTATTTTTGTATTCATTGGGTTGAGGTACCCCTCTTAAGTACCTTTTCTCTTTAATGAATTTCCTTTTGATTGATCAAAAAAAAAAATATGAGAGCATTAGGATCAACATTTCTACACATAACATGAAAGTTTAATCAAATCAAAAACAGAAGAAATTAAGATCAAGCAACAACAAAAAATGGCAAACACAAATGGTCAGGTCATCAAATGCAAAGGTAAAATGTTGTTTACATTATCGGTTGCACTTAAATGATGTTTGGCACATTTTAAGTGATATTAGCTGTTGAATACTTGATGATTAATGGAGTATGGGTATATTGTTGTGGTATGTAGTTGCGGTTGCATGGAAAGCAGGGAAACCTCTAGTGATCGAAGAAGTAGAAGTGGCACCACCAAAAGAGATGGAAGTTCGTATTAAGATCCTTTTCACTGCTCTTTGTCACACTGATGTTTACTTCTGGGAAACCAAGGTACATAGATTTTCATATTTGGCATTAATTTTTGAGAGAGATCACATTGTTACCTCTCTAGCGTTAATACCATAATTTGAGGTTGAAATTCACTTGCATCCTAATTTACTAGTCAGAAAATATTGCAGGGACAAACACCAATGTTTCCTCATATTTTTGGTCATGAATCGGAAGGGTATGTTTTTTTGAACAAGCCCATACGTTTTTTTTCTATGTGTATAATTAAAATCTATAAATATTTTAGGTTTGTAGTTCTAATAGAGTTTGAGCTTTGATCATTTTAGGATTGTTGAAAGTGTTGATCAGGGTGTGACAGATTTTCAACCAGGAGATCATGTGCTTCCGATATTCATCGGGGAATGTAAAGAGTGTCGCCACTGTAAATCAGAAGAAAGCAATATGTGTGATCTACTTAGAATCAACACTGACAAAGGTGTAATGTAAATCAGAAGAAAGCAATATGTGTGATCTACTTAGAATCAACACTGACAAAGGTGTAATGTTAAATGATGGAAAATCAAGGTTTTCAATCAATGGCAAACCTATATACAATTTTGTTGGTTGCTCTACTTTTAGCGAATACACAGTTGTTCATGTCGGGTGTCTTGCTAAGATCAATCCCAAGGCTCCGTACTCTTAGCTGTGGGGTGTCTACTGGTTAGAATATAATTCCATGAATTTTTTGTTTTATTTGTACATCATTGTTTTTGATTCGCCGAAATGATCCTTACTGTTTTTGGTATATCTGTGTTTTTCAGGTCTTGGTGCTGCTCTGAATGTAGCAAAGCCCAAAAAAGGCTCGACCATTGCTGTTTTCGGGTTGGGCGCTGTTGGCCTTGCTGTAAGCAATTTTACTCATCGGTTATGTTGGAAATTATAGAGTTGGAAACATCTAGCGTAATTGTTTTGGCCCATATTCATTAGACATTGCATCTAATAGAGTACATACATGATTAGGCTTGCGAAGGGGCTAGATTGTCTGGTGCTTAGAGGGTTATTAGAGTAGATTTGAATGCTAATAGATTCAAGGAAGGTTAAACAAGCAAAGTTACTTAATCGATTTATCAAATTTTAAACAGTTCTGATTTTGGGATTCGTTTGTTTTTCAATGGCATATATACGCATTAACTAAACTACAATTTACCTTAATCAGCAAAGAAATTTGGTTGTACGGAGTTTGTGAATCCAAAGGACCATAGCAAACCAGTTCAAAAGGTTTGCTCACTATAACTCATAGAACTAGCTAACCAGCAAGGCCTTCTGTTTCGTTTCCCTTAATATTTGATTGTTCCCTGTCTGATGAATAGGTAATTGCTGCGATGAATGATGGAGGGGTAGACCGCAACATTGAGTGTACTGGGAGTATCCAAGCCATGATCTGCATTAGAATGCGTTCATGATGTATGCACTTACTTGTTTCTCAAAATTGTTTTTGTGTTGGTATATTTGGGTATTGTTCAAGTATATGTTCTAAATGTTATACATCTCAATGAAACATCAAGTCATGCTCTCACTTATATTACCCGTAGTTATATGACTCGCAATGCTTGTAAAAGTGTTTAAGTACTTCTTGTGTGGTGGACAGGGCTGGGGTGTTCCAGTACTTGTCGGTGTGCCAAACAAGGACGACGCATTCCAAACTCACCCGGTGAATCTATTGAGTGAGAGAACTCTCAAAGGTACCTTATTTGGAAACTACAATCCACGGTCGGATCTTCCCTCAGTTATGTAAATGTACATGAACAAGGTAAATAAAAGCTGAATTTTCCGCATTCAGTCAACAATGACATAATACAAATCATTTTACCTACTCCGTGTACCTGATGATTTATTGGTTGCATAGGAGCTTGAACTAGAGAAATTCATAACGACATTAACAAAGCTTTTGATATCATGCTGAAAGGAGAAGGTATTAGGTGCATTATCCGCATGGAGTGATCCAAGCAAGATCGCCTTTTCTATGGCCTGGCATGTCACCGGTTCTGTATGGTTGCGTATTCGGAAAGTAGAGATAAATAAATCATGTATGTGATTCTGTAAGATGCTAAATTTGTGTCTGGCTTAGGAAATGGGAGTAGATAATAATGTAATAATGTGGTTTACCTCTATCAGAATTACGTTGTTTGTTGTTGATACTCACAAAAACTCTTCTCTTTCAGTTAATTCAGCTTTCCAAGATTATTAATTAAGGTTTTCATATGGTTAAAATGAAATCTATTGGAAGATTGGACCATGTATTATTCTTCCACTCATTTTACACTTCCCGTCGACCAGTGGGCTTCGTAGTTTGCAGTTGAGAGGATGTAAAATCTGGAAATATGTCTTTTAGGAAACCTGTTTTAGGGCATCCTCAAACATTTTGAGGCATACAAAAGGGATTAAACTAACTAGGGTGGGGCGTTAAGGCTAGGATGGGTAAGTTTCTTACTTAATTTTGATTAATTTATTAACTTATTTATTTATTTTTTGTTTTTTTTAGTTTTTAGTTTTTAAATTTATTTTATTTTATTTTTCGAAATAGCGAGAACCAAATCCTTATTGCAAGAAAATATACAACATAAAGTATTTCCCACAAATCCATGTCTTATTTTCAAGCATTTGAATGATAGATTAGTTTTACACAAAGAAAACTTGAATTTTTTTGCAGTTATACAATGAAGTTCGGCTGATAATTGAAACAAATTGCCAGCCGAACTGCTCATTTTTCATTCTGAAGGTATTGATGAACAGTTCGGATAACAATTAAACACGAAAATAATAGTCAAACTTTACTTTATGAAAAACAATACTAAGTTCGACTGTCCTATTTTTTGCTCGAATTAGTTGAACCTAAATTCGGCAGTTACAGAATGAAGTTCGGCTGATAAGTTGTCAGTCGAACCAAGGTGTGTTCAAGGAACACCTAGGTTCGACTGACAAGTTATCAACCGAGCTGCTCATTGTTCTTCAATATATGAAGAATACCCCTGAAGTTCGGCAGATAACTTGTCAGTTGAACCTAGTGTGTTGTAAATAAAAAAAAAATCTTTAAAAAATGTATAAATAAGGGTAATTTGTCATTAAGAAAATATATGGATAAGGGGCTTGTGGGATTACTATCTAATGACCCATTTTTATCTTTATCTGATATGCCTCAAACATGTATGCCCGAAAACATAGTTCTTTTTTACAATTGTTGAAAATGTGAAAAAGCTACAATAAAATTAATTTATTTAGGTAGAGCGATATAGGGTGTTCTAATACATAATTAAGTTATCATTTAATAAATTATACTATCATATTACCCTTTTCCTAAAATCTAAAACAAAAACTCATATTTTAATTTGTTTTTTGATTGATTAAATAAGTTAAAAAATTTGAAATTTGAAAAGAACATTTGTAGTTGCATGTTGATTTACAGTTAGATTTCTTAACATACAGCTAGGTTGTTCTTCAATAATGAAATTTTAGGATTAGGTTATCGAATCTACTGTTAGGTTGTACGTAATTCAATCTAAATCAATGATATCTACTGTTAAGTCCTATTCATCAACATAAGTAGGATTTTTGAAAAAACTACATTTTTCTCTCACTCTAATTTGCAACCACAAATATAATTAGTTAACTTATATCTAACTAATATAATTTCACAACAAATATTTAGTTAAGTGATCTAATCGAAATGATTAAAATATACCCCTTCTGTTTTAAAACAATAGGCTTGTCAATGTGCAAATTTATATATAAATGAGCTTGTCATTTTGAAACGGCTGTAGTAATTGATATAAAATAATTTAATTATTATAAAAAATATTTGGATAATAGATTTTTAGTTTTGTTTTAAAATAACTTATTTCCTCTTATCCTGTCCCCTCAACATTGTTGGAGGAAAATGCTAGTTATCCCCCATCCATATCCCCCAAAATTTTCCACCAAAAGGTGTTATGGGGATAGTGGTCTAATGCCACACAAAAGAGGCCCCTTGCTAATCTCAAGGAGGGGAATTAAAGGGCTAAAATTTGACACCTCATGTGAATAAAAATATTCTGACGGACACGTGGCGCCATTTGAAGCCCAAGATCTATGTCAAACATATGTTGCATATGAGAAATATGGAATCAGGGAGATATACCGGGTCATCACCTGATTCACTTTATCACATCTCGAGAAGGAGATGTGGAAGATCCGTAAATTATCTTCTGACGTCACCTATGCATAGCATCTTTCAGAGATGTCTGGTACGTGGCTGGAATCCACTCAGCATTAAATGCTGAGTCAGGGACGCAGAGACAAGTGGATACTTCTCAGCGTACCAGGATCCTTAGTGGGATCTCAACGGTCACAAAAAAGGGACACATCAATCAGCTGCGCAACTAAGGATAGCTGGCAAAGAGAAAGTCTATAAATACCAGACTTGATCTCAAGAGAGGGGGTCAAACATTTGATAGAGCCAAGAGTGATAAGAAAAGCCATGATACTCAGTTAACTCAGTTCATTGTAATCGTAGTCTTTCTTGTACTCAGATCTAAGATACATAATAAACTATTAAACCCATTACCCCGTGAACGTAGGTATAGCCCAACCACGTAAAATCTTTTGTGTTAAGTGTTAACTTAGTTGTTTGCTTTATTTACACTGCATTTCTTTAGATAACGGTGGTATGATTGCTCAATGAATTTATCTGAGTAACTCAATCACCTTAACGCATTTCAGTACTTTACTCATAGCTACGGCTATTGCACAACTTACATTGAATAATTATTACATTTCTTTTCTACATAAAATAGTAGTTACACCCAATGTAGCCGATATCGGATTTCGGTTTGTATCGGTCGAGAGCGATACACTAGTACACCTTTATATCAGGGAGATTTCGGTTCCAAATATCGGTCCACATATTTTATGCCTATAATTATTACATCAAACGTTTTTTCCATATTGGACCTATTAAGATACAAAACTAGTACTCATTTTTCTAAAATACCATAAAAAACATGAGTAACAATTGAAAATCCTAGAACTAGAATAAGGAAATTCATTTATTTATTTTTTGGATTTTTTTTTAAATTGAAAACCTTAATTTTCGCCATCTCGGTCAACTTATTCCGATTATCTCGGCCGAAATTATCGATCAAATACCTTATCGGTGATATAGCGTGTCTCATCTCAGATGAATGCCGAAACCGATATTATCGACGAGATTTCAACCATCTCAGTTACATCTCATGTGAGGAATTCATGGGGGAAACGTAGCCCTGCGGATTGTTGGAGACTTAAACACCTTTCAAAATCTGGGAGTCGGTTCTTCGCAGACAATTGATTGGGACATATTCGGGACCCCTGATTGTGTAAATACCAAGACGATATAATACGGAGGCGGTTAATAACAATATCGTCGACGTCACAGACTCATAATATCATACCGTGTCCTCTGTTTCCCCGTACAATGCTGAGTCGTACTTCTATTCAAATTCCCCAGATATTATAAAAGTCTATTCTATTTTTAATTAGTTGGGTTCTGCTGATCTTGATCCAGAAAAAAGTAAAAGAAAAAGAAAGATCTTTTTTTTCCCAAAGAAATAAAGAAAAAATGGTGAATATGTTTTTTTTCATGTGTGGATGTATAGATCAAGCAAGTATTGGAGTTATAGAAAGATGGGGTCGTTTTTCAAAACTAGCAAATCCTGGTTTTCATTTCTTCAATCCATTAGCTGGTGAATGTCTTGCTGGTGTTCTTTCTACACGGATCAATTCTCTTGATGTCAAAATCGAAACCAAAACGAAGGTATTATATCCCTTTCTCTTCTTATCTTCTCTGTCTGTCAATTTATTGTTGATTGTGTTTTAAATTAAGCATACCGCAATTTTCCCATGTAAAGAAATTCTGGAATTCATTCGATTTATGACGTAATTGGCTTGTTTATTTGATGATTAGAGCTGTTTATAAGCCTCAAATTGAATAAAGTTTTGATTTTTGGAAATGAAAATCACAACTTTATCTTGGGTTAGCTATTAGAACAGGGTAATATAACACTATTTGTACTATGTTTGACAGGATAATGTCTTTGTGCAACTACTTTGTTCAATTCAATACCGAGTGATCAAACATAACGCTGATGATGCCTTTTATGAGTTGCAAAACCCACAAGAACAGATTCAGGCTTACGTATTTGATGGTATATGCTTCTTTTTTCTTGGTTGGGAATATTCTGGGAATTCAGGCAATTTGTGACCTGATTTTCTTTTTGTGAATGCTCGTGTTTATGTTATACTTATTTTATTGTTTATATTTCAGTTGTTAGAGCTCATGTTCCAAAAATGACGTTGGACGCGCTCTTTGAACAAAAATCTGATGTTGCTCAAGCTGTGTTGGAGGAGCTCGAAAAGGTTAGTCTAATTTATTTATTATAACTCATTCAAAGTTGTTGGGAATTCGAAATGCATTCGTCAAATGTTGCATGCCTTACTTCTTATGGTACTGTCCACAATTACGTCTTCACCATATGGATACAACACAGAGCACATACTGATGGTTCACATCTTAATGTGTTTTATATTTTGTATACCCATATCTTCTCACAAATCAGTCTCTCTTTGTTCAATGCTAGTATCTATCTTGGATCATGGAGAATACAACTACTAAGAGATACTAAACTGTGTTGGTATCATGGATTAGGTCATGGGAGCATATGGATACAGCATAGAGCACATACTGATGGTTGACATCATACCTGATCCCTCGGTGCGCAAAGCAATGAATGAGATAAATGCAGGTAAGAATCTTTTTGTTAATTGGTTGAATTTTTTAATAGTTGTTCTGGGTAGGAATAATTTCTTTTGTAGTTTAATGGCACACTTTATTCTTGCTTAGAAATCAAAACTTCTCTTTTTCTCTAGCTAACATGTTATTACCTGCGCCACTCTAGTTTTACCCGTAATTATGAAGAAAAAAAATTGAAAGAAGTATTCAGAATTTTAATCTTAACTGCTAGTTGCCTATGAAACTTCTGGTCAGACAGATAGAAGCTACAATTTCCTAGATTTGAATGTTATTCTTGAAAGTACTTAAAGGTTGCTGTGATTTTCTCTTTATGCTATCCTATTTCATGCTTTAGTTATGAGTTCTCTAGTCGCTCTTTCGCTTTGCAGAATGATATACCCATCAGGCAGAATGCAAGACTAAAGCTAAAAAGTGTAGGCAGTCAATTAAAAAATTTCATACTACATTCGAAATTTTAAGTTGCATTTCAAATCATAAGCAATTTTTTTTTTTAGATAACATTATATTAGTTGACTCAGCACTGGAGTGTTCATGAAAGTTTTAGAAGGCCTTTCTCCTTTTTCCATTGTAATCCCTCATTACGCTAGTCGTTACTAGTCATTACCTCAAAAGTTTGACATGAAACTTCATTATGTTCTTAAGTTCGTCACCAATGGAGAACATGGAATAGCCAAGAGTAGGATGTTGAAATGGTTATCAAAAACAGCAAAATTGGAACAAACCCTATCTAACGGATGGTAAGTCGCTTGTATAATGTAAATGGGGATCAGTAAAAAGTATTTATGCTTGAAATAGATAGTGTGTGACTATATGAATGAAAGGGGTAGTTGAAATCTAGATTTCAATGTATCTTTGGCTAAATAATATACTAGTGGGAGCAGGATTCTTTTGACTGAACGCAAATTATCAAACTAGGCTAGTGTGACTATAATAGACATACGGTTACTTGTAATAATTCATATTAGGTGTTCCTTTTATATTTTGTGTTGAAACTCTTGAAAGGTTTATAGCTCATTGTGTCACCTTCTTGGCAAGCTTTTTAATATTTTACTTTTATGTCCTGTTGCAGCCCAAAGGCTTCAACTTGCCAGCGTATACAAAGGTGAAGCAGATAAAATTCTACAAGTAAAGAGAGCTGAGGCTGAAGCAGAGGCAAAGTACCTCGGAGGGGTCGGTGTGGCACGGCAGAGGCAGGCAATTACTGATGGTCTAAGGGAGAATATATTGAACTTTTCTCACAAAGTGTCGGGCACGTCAGCCAAAGAGGTTATGGATCTTATCATGATCACTCAGTATTTTGACACAATCAAAGATCTTGGAAACTCATCTAAGAACACTACCGTGTTCTTACCTCATGGTCCAGGACACGTAAGAGATGTCAGTAACCAGATACGCAACGGCATGATGGAAGCATCTGCTGCTCAGGCCAATGACGATACTGAATAAGCTCATTCTGTGGTTTTACAGACATTGAAAGTTTCTCACTTTCCTATTTACTTCCACCGGTGCAAAAGTCCGTACTAGTTTTCTGCTTTCTGTTATTTTCACCATGTAAAGTACTAAAACATATCCAGAGCCCAGATAGCGTGTAGTTTTTGGCGTGTTATAACTATCAATATTATTATAGAAACAAAGCTTGTGCTATCAGAACCATGTCGCAGTTCTGTTAATGAAGTTGATATATTACCTAAAGCAATTCTGTGTAGTGAGTGTGTTCTCAGGTATATCACCCTGCTAATATTCAAGGACATAGCCTCAGTGAAGCCTAATAAGTAATAATATATCGATTTGGACCAAATGGCTGAGAAAGTTAGTTGATTGGAACAATTAATCAAAATAGAAAGTTAGTTGATTGGAACAATTAATCAAAATAGAACCATATGGAATACAAAAAAAAAGAAAAACACAGTAGATTTGTACAAAAATTCAGCTACTTCATTACATTGTACGCTTTTAGTCCTCCTCGAGCTGGTAAACTTTAAAACGGCACATAGGGCAAGAGTTGCTTTGCTCCAACCAAGAAACAATGCAGTCGGCATGGAACATATGCCCACAAGGCATCCGAGAGATTTTTTCTTCAGCTTTAGATTCCTCCAAGCAAATACAACAGGCAATATTCGTGGTACTTGCAAAACAAAACTCTCTTTTCAGTCCTTGAATAAACGAACTTGATGCACGGATTCTCTTAATATTTCTTTGACTTTCCTCCCATGAGACTTCTAATGCCAGTAAGAAATCATCATCATCTTCCATAACTTGATCATCGGAGATACCCCTGAAATCTTCTTCTTCATAACCATCATCAATTTGTCTTTCTGTCATGTGCGCAAAATCTTCATCAACTTCCATAGCTTCATCTTCCGGAACTTCATGATTGGTAATACCCTCGAAATTTACTTCTTCATAATTATCATCAATTCGTCCGTCTATTACCCAATATTCAACATCCACATTTAACTTATACGAGTCTTGTTCAACAAACGTATGAGACAAAGCCATCTCAGATAAAACCATCTCGGATACAGAACGCGTCACGTACTCAGCAACAGCAGGATGGGCACTCATTGCACACAGCAGTTCAGTAACACCAGTTATTGCAAAATAATCTAAACCTTGCCATAATTCAGGATCCTCATTATGTATTTGGGTCTCTTTTGGAAATCTTCTTAATTCATAACTATTAACACCCACAGTTGTGCGATGACTCTCTAACTCTACTTGCACAGACCCTTGAGTTAGACAAGTTTTGCTGTATTATAATGTAACATCACAGTAGATTAGAGGACTACTACTGATTTTCACATAATCTTTCTCCATCCTTATCGAACCCTAACACGTGTCTAGACCTAATACAGTTCCTTTCTATTTCTGCTGCTGAACATATGTTCCCGGTATGAATCCTTAAGAAGATAATGGGACAATCTCTGACGGATTTTCTTGCGTTCTACCTTTTACCAGGTCTTGTACTATGTCAGACTTCAACTTCGCCTTTACCTCATCACTAATTGTAATTTCTGCTTTCCGCTTCTTGATTCCACCAACTAGCCTTTTGACATATGCGATATAACCATCGATGTCGAATTTCCGTTTGCATCCTGCGTAGTTCATGTACCTTATCTTTCCAAACACTGGCCGTTCTCGCCAACCCTGAACTTGACAATTAGAGAGCTCCAGTTTTGTTAACTAAAACTAGCAGTCGCCTGGGTTTCTTTAGCTAAATTGAACATAAATAAGTAGAAACATGGTAAACCGAAAAAAGAGAGCCGTGAAGATCACAAACCTGATCATGAACACCACATACAACCTACATATCCATTTGGGTCCCTACCATCTATTTCGTACTGCGAAAATTGCCAGTTAACATGTCAACATAATGAACTGTTTTATAATATTTAACAGCAAAGAGCAAAGAGAGGGAAGAGGAGCAGGAGAGAGCAACTACCTTGTCATTTAAGTATAAAGCTACGGAAAGTGCTTCTTCTGGTCCATTTGTTCATTCTAAAATCTTTTTCGCCCAATACATTCTGCAAATTGACCATCATGATCATACCCATTAGTCTGATAAACAAAGGGGACGATATAATATACATAGTTATGTTTGGAAGAACTAAAACCATTGGAAGAACTAAGTACCTCATGAATCCGTGCATTTTTCCATGATGAACCATCTCTAGTTGTGATGCATTCCACAGCTGAAAGTGCAGGAGTTTAGACAATTCAAAAATCCAATAAAGAACTCATACCAAGTTTGGTGGGTAGAGTAGCATCCTGAGACACCAAACCTTCTTAGAACAGAATGGAATGTACATGAACATTTTAAATCAAAACGTTTATCTTACAAGATCAGCAGTTTTGCAAGACACCAACCATCCAACAATACTGTACATGATTCTACCAGTTATTCTTCAATTCAGAATTAACAAGGGAAGGGATTCTTCTCAAGTATAAACATGCTCTCGCTTATCATTTGCATGGTCCATCAAAGTTCTCCGAGCCCATTCCCATGCACCCTGAAAGGAGTCATACTGAGGCTGGTAATAGCAAAAATTGTCTGCGAGTTCTCTTCGTGCGATCAACTCCTCCATGAACGAGTCGACTGACTTCATAATATGCGCACATGACAGAACATAAAGTCCAAATTCAAAACCAACTGACTCATATAGGAGAGCTAATTAAAATGAAGACAACCTCAATTTTGATCTATGAGTCTATGAGGCTTAGATGACCAGCAGAAATCAAGAAAGAACACAACCACATCGTTAACACAAAATTCATACTGCAAACCTGAGGTTTGACGCTGCGAACATTCCAAGCCTCCAATGCACACTGTTGCGCTGAAATCTGACCAAAATGCAAATAAGGAGAAAGGCCAGAGAGTCCTCTCAGCTTCAATGGGTTATTGCGATCAGTATTATAGTTCTTCAACCTGGTGGTGGAAAGGAATCCATTTTTAGTACCAAGTAGAGCTTCCATTGCAGCAACTTCTCCAGGTTCGCACCACTCAATTTCAGGTACTTCTGCTTCTTTCCTGGTATGATTAACTCAAATTAACAACTTTCATATTGAAATGTAGTAAAATATACTAAGTCCTGAGAAGTTAGATCAGACACCAAAAAACTTGGCGCTCTTAAATGTTTCCACTGGTCAAAACTTCTATAAAATGCATAATTCATACATGGATCTCTTCTTCTTCTTTTTTTTTTGTTCCCAGCCTTGCTAATTTGACATCCAAAGCACACCGCTAATGAAAGCGCAAGCCTAAACAGTTGTTGAGATCCTAAACATGTTGAATGCGGGCATGAGACTATGTGAGGCCAGTAGACCCTACACTCTGACTCCACAGATAGGATTGCTAGTGGGTCATTGTGATGCTATTTCCAGACCAAATAACTTATTTTGAAACGTGCAACGGTGCATGGGCTTACATATACTGTAATCAAATGAAATGTAATTAGAGAAGAATTCAACCTCAAAACGTCGTCCATGAGTTTCTCCCAATCTATCAAAGGACTAATACCAACCCATTTCTTGTTAGGAATTTGAAGTTGAGGAAGATCAATGAGATACTGAGGAAGCAACTTGTGAATTTTACTCCTTATAGTTATTGCACTGTACTCTAATTTACCGGATGCAACCCACAGTGGAACTACATTATGTGCATCGATTTCATGCACTGTAACTGAATCACCAACTCGTTCACACATTTCTTCTTTCCATTTCCTAACTTCCCTCAATGGAGAAAAATCTGTTACTAAAAGTGAAGCTCCATATTCTCTCAAAAAATTTGGAATTGTTTCTACTGCTTCTCCCTATTCAAACAAAACAAAAATGATAAACCCATCATATTTCTTGCACTCCTTATATAATATATACAAACCAAGGTGAAATGTCCGAGACAAACTGAGTTGACTCACTCTTAAAACGAGTC